>SJYW01021452.1:95149-107057 GCA_006410735.1 Raphicerus campestris | reverse complement strand
GTCAACTCTTCGCATGAGGTGGCCAAAGTACTTGCAGATATTTTCTCCCATTACATAGGCTGTCTTTTCATTTTGTCAGTCATTTCCTTTACTGTGTAAAAGCTTGTAAATTTAATTAGGTTCTAGTTATTTATCTTTGCTTTTGTTTTCTTTACCTGAAGAGACAGATTAAAAAATATATATTGCTACTACTTATGTGAAAGTGTTCTGCCTATGTTTTCTGCTGTGAGTTTTATTGTGAAGGGAAGGGAAAGTCATTCAGTTGTGTCCAACTCTTTGCAACCCCATGGACTGTACAGTCTGTGGAATTTTCCAGGCCAGAATACTGGAGTGGGTAGCCTTTCCCTTCTCCAAGAGTCTAGCTTAAAAGATCTAAACAATAGAAAACTGGTATATAAATCAATAACAGAATCTATTTATTTATTAGAGGCAAATAGCTGGAGTAAAACTATAGTCATGGTACCAAATCTGTAATTTACCCTTCATAATTACACAAGACTGTGGCATGTATTTCTGTGTGCAGAGTTTTACTCCTTTTGCCTCATGATATCTGCTGTGTTTAACTTCTGTACTGTTTATTTTGTACTTTTATTGTTCAAATTTCAGCAAGATAACTCCTTTCCATGAGGGGATAGTAGTAGTAGTAAGCTTATAGTGCACTAAACAAAATTAGAAGGCTACGAAATAACATCACCTCCTCTTTGCTAAATTAAAGTGTAAAGTTATTTATTAACAGTCAAACAAAGAACTCCTAATACTCTCAACTGCTGCTGCTGCTGCTAAGTCGCTTCAGTCGTGTCCAACACTGTGCAACCCCATAGATGGCAGCCCACCAGGCTCCCCCGACCCTGGGATTCTCCAGGCAAGAACACTGGAATGGGTTGCCATTTCCTTCTCCAAGGCATGAAAGTGAAAAGTGAAAGTGAAGTCACTCAGTCGTGTCAATTTCTTAGTGACCCCATGGACTGCAGCCCACCAGGCTCCTCCGTCCATGGGATTTTCCAGGCAAGAGTACTGGAGTGGGTTGCTATTGCCTTCTCCTAAGTCACTAATTATAGGGCAGGTGCTTTGTGTCATTTTTTCCAACAATAGTGAAAATTTAAGTACTTTGATTTGCAGTCTCTTCCTCTTGTTGACCAATCTTTTTTTAAAGATAACTAGAAGAGTCATGTGAGGGTTCCAGTGTCCATGTTCAAAAAGGGATAGAGAAGAGACTAAATTCTTCACAATGATCATCCTATTATCTTTGTACTCAGCAGATAAACTACTAATATCTCAAATAAGAGAAATAAGGAAGCTGGATTTTTCTTACAGTTTTCTCTTTTCATCGGAATTAGCACTTAACTTCTAGGAGGTTAACCAGCCTGGTAAACTAAATAGAGAACAAAGTGCCTGTCAGGATCAGCCTATCTTTGCTTTATTGTATGCGATCTTAAATTTAGGTCTTTCACTCATTTTTAGTTTATTTTTACAAATGATGGGAGGAAATGTTTTAATTTCACACTTTTACATGTAGCTAAGCAGTTTTTCCAGCACTAGTTTTTGAAGAGACTGTCTTTTCCCTATTGTATATTTTTTATTCCTTTATCGTAGATTAATTGGCCATATGTTAGTGGTTTATTTCTGGGCTCTCTATTCTGTTCTGCTGATCTGTGTGTTTGCTTTTTTGAGTGTGCCAGTACTATCCTGTTTTGATTACTGTGGCTTTGTAGTATAGTCTGAAGTCAGGAAGTCAGTGATACCCTCAGCTTTTTTTCCCCCTCAAGATTACTTCTACGGTCTTTGAGGTTCCATATAAATTTTAGGATTATTTGTTGCACTTCTGTGAAAAATACCCTATGTATTCTGGTTATTTTAACAATGATTGCATTAAATCTGTAGATTGCTTTGAGTAGTATGGATAGTTTAGCAATGTTACTTCTTCCAGTTCATGAACAGGGATGTCTTTCCCTCTTTTTGTATCATCTTCAGTTGCCTTCATCAGTGTTCTGATTGTCAAGAGTATAGGTCTTTCAGTTTATTTCTAGATTTTTTAATAAGATCTAGAATGTAATTAGCTTTGGATTCCTGAACTATATGATAATTTTTTAGTGTATGGAAAAGCAACAGATTTTTATAGTTTGATCTTGATCCTTTACAAGAAAAATCCCAAATAAACATCCTAACCTGCTATCCACATTAATTACAAAAAGAAGAAGAAAGGTCAAAGTCAGCAAAAGAAAGGAAATAANTATGGAAAAGCAACAGATTTTTATAGTTTGATCTTGATCCTTTACAAGAAAAATCCCAAATAAACATCCTAACCTGCTATCCACATTAATTACAAAAAGAAGAAGAAAGGTCAAAGTCAGCAAAAGAAAGGAAATAAAAAGCAGAAATAAAATTGAGACCCTGCCACATCTCCTTCAAATAGAAAATGTCAGTGAAGCCGAGTTGATTTTTTTGTTGTTGTTTAAAAAAAAAAAAAAAAAAAGAGCCAGACTTAAGAAGAGGTCCCAATAAACAAAATAAAGAGAAATGTCATCCAATATCATCAGTTCAGTTCAGTCACTCAGTCATGTCTTTGCGACCTCATGAATCACAGCATGCCAGTCCTCCCTGTCCCTCACCAACTCCTGGAGTTCACTCAGACTCATGTCCATCGAGTCAGTGATGCCATCCAGCCATCTCATNAAATTAATAAGGAAACATAAGCCTTAAATAACACATTAGATCAGTTGGACCTAATTGATATCATCAGAATATTCCAATCAGAAGTAGCAAAATATACCTTTTTCCTCTAGTGCACATGGAACATTCTTAAGGAAAGATTACATATTGGGTCACAAATCAAGCTTTGGTAAATTTAAGAAAATTTAAATCATATCAAGCATTTTTTTTTAACCACAATGCTATGAAATTAGATATCAATTACAGGGAGAAAACTGTAAAAAAAAATACAAATGCATGGAGGCTAAACAATATGCTTCTAAATAACCATGAGGTCACTGAAGAAGTCAAAGAGGAAATGAAAAAACATTTAGAAACAGATGACAACAAAAACACAACCCAAAGCCTATGGGATTCAGCAAAAGCAGTACTAAGCGAGAAGTTTAAAGTAATACAAGCCTACCTCAAGAAACAAGAAAATCATCAAGTAAGCAACCTAACCTTATACCTAAAGCAGCAGAAAAAGAACAAAAAACACACAAAATTAGTAGGAGGAAATAAATCCTAAAGGTCAGCAGAAATAAGTGAAAAAGAAATGAAGAAAACAGTAGCAGAGATCAATAAAACTAAAAGCTGGCTCTTTGAGAGGATGAACAAAGTTGACAAACCATTAGCCAGATTCATCAGGAAAAAAAGAGAATACTCAATAACCTTAGAAATGAAAAAGGAGAAGTTAGAACTGACACCACAGAAATACAAAACATCATAAGAGGCTACTATAAGCAACTATATGCCAGTAAAATGAAGGGAGCCTGAAAGAAATGGACAGATTCTTAGAAAAGTACAACCATCCAAGACTGAACCAGGAAGACATATATGAACAGACTCATTACAAGCACTGAAGACAAAATATGAACAGGCCAATTGCAAGCTCTGAAATAAAAACTGTGATGAAAAATCTTTCAGCAAACAAAAGCCCAGAGCCAGAAAAGCACTAATACCTATCTGCTCAAACTCTTCAAAAAATTGCAGAGAGAGAAAAACACCCTGAAAATTTGAAGCACCATGGTCAAAATAAAATGAATCATAGGTTTTTGAAAGTAAAAGAATAATTGTCATTTTAAAGGCAAATAATTAAGTCAACATTTTTTCCCTAAAATCCTAACAGAGTGATGATATTTTAGTTGTGTAACAATGAAATTGTTCTTATGAACGTTAGATGTGTTGTAAAGTCTTATACAATCCTCCAAACCACTCAGCTTGATTTATCAGTACTACTCTGTCACGGTGCAAGCTCTGAATGTTTAAGAGGAAGTTCACTCTACAAGATCAAGTTGATTTTGCAATATATTTTTCTGTTTCCTTTAATGAGCAATATTAAAACAATTCTAGGAAAAATGATACTCTCATCAGATGACGTTTGCCTTCTCATAAAATTAGAACCATATAATCCATTAACTTGTCTTTTCTGTATAAACTTCAGATATTTGAACTGAATTTAGTATTTCATTGCAGGAATTCTTTCATTTTCCGTGCCTAATAACATCAGCTTCTCTGCTCATTTGAAAATATTATTGTTCCCTTTTTATTATCTGATTTTATAGCTTTTAATTGCATCAGCAATAGAAAATTCTTTTTTGGAAGTAGGTAGGTTATAAACAAACATAGGTCTATATGAAATTTAGATCATTTTGGTCACAAAGTGGGGATATTGAGATATTTCTGTAATGTTTCTCTGATTGTGTGTGTGTGTGTGTGTGTGTGTGTGTAAAGTCTCCCAAATGGGAAGAAATCAGAATATGTGATTTTTTTGAAGAGGAAGGAATATGTTACCTAGTGGAAGGGTTGCCTTAATCCCAAACAGCCTGCCTAATGAAATATTTAGAAGTACTTAGCGCTTTTAAGCAAATTTCTTCTGTGTCTCAAGGGAAAGTAATTAATCTGGGTATGGAATGTTCCCTGGTTTTTATTTTTATTCTTGACCAGTGGAGTCTGAGAGGATGGGTACATGGGCTGTTCTTACGGCAAATGATTGTAGACTTAGAATAAGTGGTTTCAGGGTATTACTGGAGGAACCAATTAGATACCACAGTTTCTTATAAAGCTTCTTGAAATTATCTTTTACTTGATTTATAGTGATCAAAATAAACTCCTAAGCCTACAAATTGATGAAATCCTTCAATGAAGTAACCTACTGAGAGACTCCATTTTTTTTTTTTAGCTATCTAATTGTAGGATATATATTGATACTCTTGTCAGATAATTAAAAGTTAGCATTTCACTTTATATTATCAATGCAATTATTTTCAGCTATTACAAATGTCTTAATTTGTTCATTTGGATAACATTTTAAAAATTAACCCAAATTTCTTCTTCTATTATACTGAAATCAAAGTTAATCCAGTATAGTCAAATAATCTTGTTTTAAAGCCTGTAACCTAACTAAGTCTTGTGTGTTCTGTATGCTTTGGCTACAGCCCCACCACTTATGTTTTGGATGAAGATGAACCTCGATTCCTTGAAGAAGTTGATTACAGTGCAGAAAGTAATGATGACTTAGATATTGAATTGGCTGAAAACACAGGAGACTATGAACCTTCTGCCCAAGAAGAAGTACTTTCTGACTCTGAATCAAGAACATACCTATCTTGAACCCTTTGCCACCACTTATTAATTGCAAAGAAGAAATGAAATATCTTGGTTTTTGTTACATAGGAAGTTTGAGAGAAATGACTTTATAGAAAGCTGACTCAGAAAGACGGAAAGCATCTTGGACCTGTTTGGTTTCAAGACAATAAATATGTTATTAATTCATGATAAAATTGGCACTTGTTTTATTTTAGATTTTCCATGTACTTGACATAGCATTGAAGTATCAGATATTGGATTTACTTTAAAAAAAAACCCTGAGTGTCACTGCATGAGTTTTTAACCTTATGGTTATATATCTTGCATCAAATGAATAATTTTGAAGTGCGTGAGAATATAAAGTCTAAATTCCAGAGTTGTTGAGAATCCTGAGTTACTGAAAACTAATATATGTACATGGATTCCTGTAGATGTGTCTGTGTAAGGATGGGTAGATATTGAAGATAAGACTGTTCTTCACAATCATGTTAACTGTTGAGTTGTGACTGAAATCATCCAGAGTTTGCCTTGAAACCATTACATTCTACGTTTACCAAATCAAACAAATAAAAACTATATTAAATGTTGCATTCATTTTGTCATCCTTTTTAACCAGCTCAAATTATTTGGTCTATGGAATCTTTGGGGAAATATTATAATAATCTGACATCTGAATACATTGCTAAAAATTTGTGAAAAAAATGCTTATTAGCATTGTTTATATAGTAGAGGCATACCTATCGTAAACATATATTTGAACAGCTCTTTTCTCTAAAATTGTGCCTCATGCGTGCACTACAGTCTGCTGCTGCAGACTATTAAAAATCTTTAAACACGTAGTGAGGGTATGAGCCAGTGTTAAATGTATATGAAGCTTATGCTGCATCTCCTGAACTGCGCAGTTATTAAGTGTACTGTCGTGAATTCATTTAGGGCATGCTGACACTGTAACCAAGTCCTAGAAAAGGCAGTGAATTTCAGCTTTTTCTTATAGTGACATCTTTCCAAGTTTAAGCTGTCCTGCTGCAGGAATGACTTTGTCCTTATTTATGAAGCAAAATAAAACAAGTCCAATGACACTGGATAATGCTCTAAGAACTAAGTTTCTGTTGTAACAAAACAAATCCAAAAAGATAATGTATGAACAGACTTGCCAGGGCTTGGGTGCCTCAGTTTTGGCATGTTATCTTCACATTTTGTGGAGAATTTTTCAAAATCTTTCTTTAGAGACCTGTAATAATGAAAAAGAAATTATAAAAGTGTTTCCAATTTTTGCACTTTCCATATCAACGATTTTCATTGTCTTATTTGGGACATTTCACCCACAGTGTGGCTTCTTTTTGGCACCAGAAAACCATGTTTAAAAACATAGCAAGGGGCCATAATATTGAGGTCTTATCTCTAAGTAGCCTAATTCTTACTAATCTCAGAAAGTAAAGACTAAAATAGATTGTGAAGTTGAACTAGCCCTCTTAGTGTGTGGTGACCTGATTTAGGAAATATCAGGATACTTTAGCATTTATTTAATAATGATTTGTAAAGTTAATTATTTTATATATTAATAGAAAGTAATTACATATATAACTATAATTTTTTCAGAGCGTGGATTATAGAGCCACTGTGTCTGTACGTGAACTTTTCTTGGCTCTTACAAGACTAGAAATTAAAAATCAGAGAAGTCTTATATGAAAGGCAACTGCAGCTACTAGAATACGCAGAATAACTCAGNAAACTCCTAAGCCTACAAATTGATGAAATCCTTCAATGAAGTAACCTACTGAGAGACTCCATTTTTTTTTTTTAGCTATCTAATTGTAGGATATATATTGATACTCTTGTCAGATAATTAAAAGTTAGCATTTCACCTTATATTATCAATGCAATTATTTTCAGCTATTACAAATGTCTTAATTTGTTCATTTGGATAACATTTTAAAAATTAACCCAAATTTCTTCTTCTATTATACTGAAATCAAAGTTAATCCAGTATAGTCAAATAATCTTGTTTTAAAGCCTGTAACCTAACTAAGTCTTGTGTGTTCTGTATGCTTTGGCTACAGCCCCACCACTTATGTTTTGGATGAAGATGAACCTCGATTCCTTGAAGAAGTTGATTACAGTGCAGAAAGTAATGATGACTTAGATATTGAATTGGCTGAAAACACAGGAGACTATGAACCTTCTGCCCAAGAAGAAGTACTTTCTGACTCTGAATCAAGAACATACCTATCTTGAACCCTTTGCCACCACTTATTAATTGCAAAGAAGAAATGAAATATCTTGGTTTTTGTTACATAGGAAGTTTGAGAGAAATGACTTTATAGAAAGCTGACTCAGAAAGACGGAAAGCATCTTGGACCTGTTTGGTTTCAAGACAATAAATATGTTATTAATTCATGATAAAATTGGCACTTGTTTTATTTTAGATTTTCCATGTACTTGACATAGCATTGAAGTATCAGATATTGGATTTACTTTAAAAAAAAACCCTGAGTGTCACTGCATGAGTTTTTAACCTTATGGTTATATATCTTGCATCAAATGAATAATTTTGAAGTGCGTGAGAATATAAAGTCTAAATTCCAGAGTTGTTGAGAATCCTGAGTTACTGAAAACTAATATATGTACATGGATTCCTGTAGATGTGTCTGTGTAAGGATGGGTAGATATTGAAGATAAGACTGTTCTTCACAATCATGTTAACTGTTGAGTTGTGACTGAAATCATCCAGAGTTTGCCTTGAAACCATTACATTCTACGTTTACCAAATCAAACAAATAAAAACTATATTAAATGTTGCATTCATTTTGTCATCCTTTTTAACCAGCTCAAATTATTTGGTCTATGGAATCTTTGGGGAAATATTATAATAATCTGACATCTGAATACATTGCTAAAAATTTGTGAAAAAAATGCTTATTAGCATTGTTTATATAGTAGAGGCATACCTATCGTAAACATATATTTGAACAGCTCTTTTCTCTAAAATTGTGCCTCATGCGTGCACTACAGTCTGCTGCTGCAGACTATTAAAAATCTTTAAACACGTAGTGAGGGTATGAGCCAGTGTTAAATGTATATGAAGCTTATGCTGCATCTCCTGAACTGCGCAGTTATTAAGTGTACTGTCGTGAATTCATTTAGGGCATGCTGACACTGTAACCAAGTCCTAGAAAAGGCAGTGAATTTCAGCTTTTTCTTATAGTGACATCTTTCCAAGTTTAAGCTGTCCTGCTGCAGGAATGACTTTGTCCTTATTTATGAAGCAAAATAAAACAAGTCCAATGACACTGGATAATGCTCTAAGAACTAAGTTTCTGTTGTAACAAAACAAATCCAAAAAGATAATGTATGAACAGACTTGCCAGGGCTTGGGTGCCTCAGTTTTGGCATGTTATCTTCACATTTTGTGGAGAATTTTTCAAAATCTTTCTTTAGAGACCTGTAATAATGAAAAAGAAATTATAAAAGTGTTTCCAATTTTTGCACTTTCCATATCAACGATTTTCATTGTCTTATTTGGGACATTTCACCCACAGTGTGGCTTCTTTTTGGCACCAGAAAACCATGTTTAAAAACATAGCAAGGGGCCATAATATTGAGGTCTTATCTCTAAGTAGCCTAATTCTTACTAATCTCAGAAAGTAAAGACTAAAATAGATTGTGAAGTTGAACTAGCCCTCTTAGTGTGTGGTGACCTAATTTAGGAAATATCAGGATACTTTAGCATTATTTATTTAATAATGATTTGTAAAGTTAATTATTTTATATATTAATAGAAAGTAATTACATATATAACTATAATTTTTTCAGAGCGTGGATTATAGAGCCACTGTGTCTGTACGTGAACTTTTCTTGGCTCTTACAAGACTAGAAATTAAAAATCAGAGAAGTCTTATATGAAAGGCAACTGCAGCTACTAGAATACGCAGAATAACTCAGAGTGTGTGTTTCTGTTAGCAGTATAAAAACCTCTTACCATATGCTGCTATCATACTTTATATTGATGAGGCATATCTTTTAGTATATGTTGCACACTTGAACATGCTTTTTATTAAATAATTATTCATAAGATTGAAGAGAAGTTCTTTATAGTTAGGAGATGACTAACAATAAATAACTTTGGAAAAGTAAGAAATAATTTAAATCCTAACTTTTCTAATTAGGGGTAAACTAAATATCATTGGCTATTTGTAGCTAAAAATGCCCTAAATTTTACCTTTTTAGATTTTCATAAAATGACTGAGATGCCTTCAGTGCCATAATCCTGATACTGAATGTGGCTGATAAAGTGAAAGTGAAAGTCACTCAGTTGTGTCTGACTTTTTACGAACCCATGGATTACACAGTCCATGGAATTCTCCAGGCCAGAATACTGGAGTGGGTAGCCTTTCCCTTCTCCAGGGGACCTTCCCAACCCAGGGATCGAACCCAGGCTTCCTGCATTGTAGGTGGATTCTTTACCAACTGAGCCACAAGGGAAGCCCAGGAATACTGGAGTGGGTAGCCTATCCCTTTTTCAGTGGCTCTTCCCAACCCAGTATTCAAATCAGGGTCTCCTGCATTGCAGGTGGATTCTTTACCAACTGAGCTATCAGGGAAGCGTGGTTGATAAACCAACTCTAATAAGCAAAAAGTCAGACACGACTGAGCGACTGAACTGAACTGAATAAATGAATTTAGACTTACTTGATTTACTTCACATTTGGAACTGTGAATTTCAAATAACTGTAGTTTTGATCTAACCCATTGGTTCTCAAATTGTGTATATATTATGTGCATCAGAATCACCTGGAGAACTTGCTTCTCAAAACACAGATGACTGATTCTGTGGATCTGAGGCCAGGCCCCCACATGTGCATTTCTTAAAAATTCTCGGATGGTGATGTTGTTGGAGTCACACTGTATGAACCGCTGATATGATCTGAGGCTCTGTTAGCATCACAGTTTCCTAAGAATCACAGGACCTATGAATTGGAAGTCAGCATCAGAGATGAGTTAGAGCAAGATAATTTGTAGAATCAAGAAAATAGGCAGAGATCAAGAAAGTCACTGGGGCAGAGCTGGGGCTTTAGCCCAGGTCTCTTGACAACTAGCCTCATGTTCTTACCAAAGAAAGAGATGCTGTCCTTTGCCTTTCCCCCTAAAGTGAGGAATGTTAAAAGTGTAAGGATCGGTCTTGACTTCATAAAATTCATCTGGCAAAAACCTATGGTTCACAATGGCTTTTTCTTTATTGCAGTCATAGTGGTGTTTGAATACAGGATTTTGTTCTGGATTAAGTATTGTTCTTAATCAGTCTCTGCCACTTCTACCAGTTTTTGAGTGGTGTTTAGAAACATGGAGATTTGTCTGAATCCTAATTACAAATAAGTAAGCTGGTGTTCCACTTCGGATACTACATTAACCACAGTGAATATGATACTTCTAAATTTCAATTATCCAAATTAAGGTAATCATATTTAATATAAGCACTGAAATGGATGATATAATAAGTGTACTAATGGAGTTGTTTTGTGCATGATCCAGAAATAAATTACAGTAATGAGATGATAAATATATCTTTATAAATCTTTTTGCTTTTCTATATTTATTTTAATAATTATATTAATTGAAAATTAATGAACTTTTTTCTTATTTTGGTGAAAGGTTAAACACTAGTTCTCCATTAAGGAAAAACCTGTAGAAGCAATATTTTGATTAAAAGGTTTCCCAGGTGGTGCTAGTGGTAAAGAACCTGCCTGCCAATGGAAGAGACACAGGTTTAATCCCTGGGTTGGGAACATCCCCTGGAGAAGGAAATGGCAACCCACTCCAGTATTCTTGCCTGGAGAATTCCGTGGACAGAGGAGCGTGGTGGGCTACAGTCCATGGGATCACAAAGAGTCAGACATGACTGAGCGACTGAGCATGCACACTAACCCATCAGTTCTATTTTACATGATAGAATGTTATCATCAATTATTGCTTCCTTGGTGGCTCACACAGTAAAGACTCCTCTGCCCACAATGCTAGAAGACCCGGGTTCGATCCCTGGGTCAGGAAGATGCCCTGGAGAAGGAAATGGCAACCCATTAGAGTATTCTTGCCTGGAAAATTCCATGGACAAAAGAGCCTGGGAGGTTACAGTCCATGCGGTTGCAAAGAGTCAAACACAACTGACCTACTAACATCCACCAATTCTACTTTACATGACAGAATATTATCATTAATTGTTCAGTAAATATTGCTCTGGTGAAAGCATATTCCCACACTGAAAAAGGAAAACTCAGAAGAAAGTCTCATTTTCTTTACGATGATTAGTGTTTTGAAGATATAGTCCTTGAAATGTTACCCTTCGGTTGTTTCTCACTGTTGTTGATATTTAGAAAGCACTTCTTGCCTGTGGGCGGACACTGGCTGCGGGAAGTCTGCCTTGGTGGTGCCCTCCTCTTTCTAGACCCGAACAGTGACTTTGGTCCAGGGCCACTTATTCTTCCCGCTCCACCTCAGATACCTTCTTCGCTATACTCAGGCACTTGGACCTGCTGGCACCCTTTGTCAAATCCAATTGTCTTCAGAGCTTGGCTGGTTGTTGAGGGTACTGAGTCATTAAACTTTTTTTTTTTTTTTTTTCAGTTTGAGTTTGCTA
>SJYW01021452.1:73686-92522 GCA_006410735.1 Raphicerus campestris | reverse complement strand
TTGCAGGAATTCTTTCATTTTCCGTGCCTAATAACATCAGCTTCTCTGCTCATTTGAAAATATTATTGTTCCCTTTTTATTATCTGATTTTATAGCTTTTAATTGCATCAGCAATAGAAAATTCTTTTTTGGAAGTAGGTAGGTTATAAACAAACATAGGTCTATATGAAATTTAGATCATTTTGGTCACAAAGTGGGGATATTGAGATATTTCTGTAATGTTTCTCTGATTGTGTGTGTGTGTGTGTGTGTGTGTGTGTAAAGTCTCCCAAATGGGAAGAAATCAGAATATGTGATTTTTTTGAAGAGGAAGGAATATGTTACCTAGTGGAAGGGTTGCCTTAATCCCAAACAGCCTGCCTAATGAAATATTTAGAAGTACTTAGCGCTTTTAAGCAAATTTCTTCTGTGTCTCAAGGGAAAGTAATTAATCTGGGTATGGAATGTTCCCTGGTTTTTATTTTTATTCTTGACCAGTGGAGTCTGAGAGGATGGGTACATGGGCTGTTCTTACGGCAAATGATTGTAGACTTAGAATAAGTGGTTTCAGGGTATTACTGGAGGAACCAATTAGATACCACAGTTTCTTATAAAGCTTCTTGAAATTATCTTTTACTTGATTTATAGTGATCAAAATAAACTCCTAAGCCTACAAATTGATGAAATCCTTCAATGAAGTAACCTACTGAGAGACTCCATTTTTTTTTTTTAGCTATCTAATTGTAGGATATATATTGATACTCTTGTCAGATAATTAAAAGTTAGCATTTCACCTTATATTATCAATGCAATTATTTTCAGCTATTACAAATGTCTTAATTTGTTCATTTGGATAACATTTTAAAAATTAACCCAAATTACTTCTTCTATTATACTGAAATCAAAGTTAATCCAGTATAGTCAAATAATCTTGTTTTAAAGCCTGTAACCTAACTAAGTCTTGTGTGTTCTGTATGCTTTGGCTACAGCCCCACCACTTATGTTTTGGATGAAGATGAACCTCGATTCCTTGAAGAAGTTGATTACAGTGCAGAAAGTAATGATGACTTAGATATTGAATTGGCTGAAAACACAGGAGACTATGAACCTTCTGCCCAAGAAGAAGTACTTTCTGACTCTGAATCAAGAACATACCTATCTTGAACCCTTTGCCACCACTTATTAATTGCAAAGAAGAAATGAAATATCTTGGTTTTTGTTACATAGGAAGTTTGAGAGAAATGACTTTATAGAAAGCTGACTCAGAAAGACGGAAAGCATCTTGGACCTGTTTGGTTTCAAGACAATAAATATGTTATTAATTCATGATAAAATTGGCACTTGTTTTATTTTAGATTTTCCATGTACTTGACATAGCATTGAAGTATCAGATATTGGATTTACTTTAAAAAAAAACCCTGAGTGTCACTGCATGAGTTTTTAACCTTATGGTTATATATCTTGCATCAAATGAATAATTTTGAAGTGCGTGAGAATATAAAGTCTAAATTCCAGAGTTGTTGAGAATCCTGAGTTACTGAAAACTAATATATGTACATGGATTCCTGTAGATGTGTCTGTGTAAGGATGGGTAGATATTGAAGATAAGACTGTTCTTCACAATCATGTTAACTGTTGAGTTGTGACTGAAATCATCCAGAGTTTGCCTTGAAACCATTACATTCTACGTTTACCAAATCAAACAAATAAAAACTATATTAAATGTTGCATTCATTTTGTCATCCTTTTTAACCAGCTCAAATTATTTGGTCTATGGAATCTTTGGGGAAATATTATAATAATCTGACATCTGAATACATTGCTAAAAATTTGTGAAAAAAATGCTTATTAGCATTGTTTATATAGTAGAGGCATACCTATCGTAAACATATATTTGAACAGCTCTTTTCTCTAAAATTGTGCCTCATGCGTGCACTACAGTCTGCTGCTGCAGACTATTAAAAATCTTTAAACACGTAGTGAGGGTATGAGCCAGTGTTAAATGTATATGAAGCTTATGCTGCATCTCCTGAACTGTGCAGTTATTAAGTGTACTGTCGTGAATTCATTTAGGGCATGCTGACACTGTAACCAAGTCCTAGAAAAGGCAGTGAATTTCAGCTTTTTCTTATAGTGACATCTTCCCAAGTTTAAGCTGTCCTGCTGCAGGAATGACTTTGTCCTTATTTATGAAGCAAAATAAAACAAGTCCAATGACACTGGATAATGCTCTAAGAACTAAGTTTCTGTTGTAACAAAACAAATCCAAAAAGATAATGTATGAACAGACTTGCCAGGGCTTGGGTGCCTCAGTTTTGGCATGTTATCTTCACATTTTGTGGAGAATTTTTCAAAATCTTTCTTTAGAGACCTGTAATAATGAAAAAGAAATTATAAAAGTGTTTCCAATTTTTGCACTTTCCATATCAACGATTTTCATTGTCTTATTTGGGACATTTCACCCACAGTGTGGCTTCTTTTTGGCACCAGAAAACCATGTTTAAAAACATAGCAAGGGGCCATAATATTGAGGTCTTATCTCTAAGTAGCCTAATTCTTACTAATCTCAGAAAGTAAAGACTAAAATAGATTGTGAAGTTGAACTAGCCCTCTTAGTGTGTGGTGACCTAATTTAGGAAATATCAGGATACTTTAGCATTATTTATTTAATAATGATTTGTAAAGTTAATTATTTTATATATTAATAGAAAGTAATTACATATATAACTATAATTTTTTCAGAGCGTGGATTATAGAGCCACTGTGTCTGTACGTGAACTTTTCTTGGCTCTTACAAGACTAGAAATTAAAAATCAGAGAAGTCTTATATGAAAGGCAACTGCAGCTACTAGAATACGCAGAATAACTCAGAGTGTGTGTTTCTGTTAGCAGTATAAAAACCTCTTACCATATGCTGCTATCATACTTTATATTGATGAGGCATATCTTTTAGTATATGTTGCACACTTGAACATGCTTTTTATTAAATAATTATTCATAAGATTGAAGAGAAGTTCTTTATAGTTAGGAGATGACTAACAATAAATAACTTTGGAAAAGTAAGAAATAATTTAAATCCTAACTTTTCTAATTAGGGGTAAACTAAATATCATTGGCTATTTGTAGCTAAAAATGCCCTAAATTTTACCTTTTTAGATTTTCATAAAATGACTGAGATGCCTTCAGTGCCATAATCCTGATACTGAATGTGGCTGATAAAGTGAAAGTGAAAGTCACTCAGTTGTGTCTGACTCTTTACGAACCCATGGATTACACAGTCCATGGAATTCTCCAGGCCAGAATACTGGAGTGGGTAGCCTTTCCCTTCTCCAGGGGACCTTCCCAACCCAGGGATCGAACCCAGGCTTCCTGCATTGTAGGTGGATTCTTTACCAACTGAGCCACAAGGGAAGCCCAGGAATACTGGAGTGGGTAGCCTATCCCTTTTTCAGTGGCTCTTCCCAACCCAGTATTCAAATCAGGGTCTCCTGCATTGCAGGTGGATTCTTTACCAACTGAGCTATCAGGGAAGTATGGTTGATAAACCAACTCTAATAAGCAAAAAGTCAGACACGACTGAGCGACTGAACTGAACTGAATAAATGAATTTAGACTTACTTGATTTACTTCACATTTGGAACTGTGAATTTCAAATAACTGTAGTTTTGATCTAACCCATTGGTTCTCAAATTGTGTATATATTATGTGCATCAGAATCACCTGGAGAACTTGCTTCTCAAAACACAGATGACTGATTCTGTGGATCTGAGGCCAGGCCCCCACATGTGCATTTCTTAAAAATTCTCGGATGGTGATGTTGTTGGAGTCACACTGTATGAACCACTGATATGATCTGAGGCTCTGTTAGCATCACAGTTTCCTAAGAATCACAGGACCTATGAATTGGAAGTCAGCACCAGAGATGAGTTAGAGCAAGATAATTTGTAGAATCAAGAAAATAGGCAGAGATCAAGAAAGTCACTGGGGCAGAGCTGGGGCTTTAGCCCAGGTCTCTTGACAACTAGCCTCATGTTCTTACCAAAGAAAGAGATGCTGTCCTTTGCCTTTCCCCCTAAAGTGAGGAATGTTAAAAGTGTAAGGATCGGTCTTTCTTGACTTCATAAAATTCATCTGGCAAAAACCTATGGTTCACAATGGCTTTTTCTTTATTGCAGTCATAGTGGTGTTTGAATACAGGATTTTGTTCTGGATTAAGTATTGTTCTTAATCAGTCTCTGCCACTTCTACCAGTTTTTGAGTGGTGTTTAGAAACATGGAGATTTGTCTGAATCCTAATTACAAATAAGTAAGCTGGTGTTCCACTTCGGATACTACATTAACCACAGTGAATATGATACTTCTAAATTTCAATTATCCAAATTAAGGTAATCATATTTAATATAAGCACTGAAATGGATAATATAATAAGTGTACTAATGGAGTTGTTTTGTGCATGATCCAGAAATAAATTACAGTAATGAGATGATAAATATATCTTTATAAATCTTTTTGCTTTTCTATATTTATTTTAATAATTATATTAATTGAAAATTAATGAACTTTTTTCTTATTTTGGTGAAAGGTTAAACACTAGTTCTCCATTAAGGAAAAACCTGTAGAAGCAATATTTTGATTAAAAGGTTTCCCAGGTGGTGCTAGTGGTAAAGAACCTGCCTGCCAATGGAAGAGACACAGGTTTAATCCCTGGGTTGGGAACATCCCCTGGAGAAGGAAATGGCAACCCACTCCAGTATTCTTGCCTGGAGAATTCCGTGGACAGAGGAGCGTGGTGGGCTACAGTCCATGGGATCACAAAGAGTCAGACATGACTGAGCGACTGAGCATGCACACTAACCCATCAGTTCTATTTTACATGATAGAATGTTATCATCAATTATTGCTTCCTTGGTGGCTCACACAGTAAAGACTCCTCTGCCCGCAATGCTAGAAGACCCGGGTTCGATCCCTGGCTCAGGAAGATGCCCTGGAGAAGGAAATGGCAACCCATTAGAGTATTCTTGCCTGGAAAATTCCATGGACAAAAGAGCCTGGGAGGTTACAGTCCATGCGGTTGCAAAGAGTCAAACACGACTGAGCTACTAACATCCACCAATTCTACTTTACATGACAGAATATTATCATTAATTGTTCAGTAAATATTGCTCTGGTGAAAGCATATTCCCACACTGAAAAAGGAAAACTCAGAAGAAAGTCTCATTTTCTTTATGATGATTAGTGTTTTGAAGATATAGTCCTTGAAAGGTTACCCTTCGGTTGTTTCTCACTGTTAATGATATTTAGAAAGCACTTCTTGCCTGTGGGCGGACACTGGCTGCGGGAAGTCTGCCTTTGTGGTGCCCTCCTCTTTCTAGACCCGAACAGTGACTTTGGTCCAGGGCCACTTATTCTTCCCGCTCCACCTCAAATACCTTCTTCGCTATACTCAGGCACTTGGACCTGCTGGCACCCTTTGTCAAATCCAATTGTCTTCAGAGCTTGGCTGGTTGTTGAGGGTACTGAGTCATTAAACTTTTTAAATTTTTTTTTCAGTTTGAGTTTGCTAAGCAGGCAGTGCCTAAATCCAAATGAATGGCCCTGTTTTGGTGGTATGGGAGGCATCATGCAGGCCCGTCAGAGTGTTATTTGGGAGTCTGGGACACGGTTGACATTGGTGAGTGTGGACAGAGTCTCTCTGGATGCGCATTTGTGCAGAAGATGGTCACCCCCGTGAAATGGAAATGGATTTGTGGTACCTTTCTAGCTGTAAACCCAGACAGCTTTAAAGAGCTGAAGAGATCTGGCTCTGAGTATTTAGAAAGGTTTATTTTTGTAACATCAAATGTAGGATACTGTCTATCTCAAAGGCATCACTGATAGAGTACCAAATGAAGATGAGGTGAGGATCAGGAAAAATCTGCTCAGAGTAATTATGATGCTGATCTTCCAGTTATGTTTAAGGTACTTTTAAACCACATAAAGATCCATGATAAATGACAAATGTGAAGAAATTATAAAAGGCAAAGATGCTCATTATTGAAAAAGTAGAAAGGCTAGCTACTGTTTGATAAATGTGAAGTCTAACCTTTGAAAATAGGTCAACTTCTCTGTAAGCTTATTTTCTCTAGCTGAAGGTGTAATTAAGTAGGAAATTTTAAGACCATATTTTCATGTTCAGTGCTCATGGTAAAACAGTAAAGTCAAGTTATGTATTCTGTTTACAGTGTCATTTTTAAAAATTATTTATACTTTCCTAGATTTTATATTATCTATGATTGTTTTTCCTCCTTTTAATTCTTAGAAATGTTTGACATTTCATCTCTTTTCTTTTTCTTTCAAACTGTGAGCACTTGAAACAAAGTGCATAGATTGGATAGGATAAACTTCAGAATCTAAAAAAAAAGTCATATTAAAGGATTATAAATTGTATTTCACATAGAAGAAAGTCCACTGCATAACTATCTTTGGCAACCTTTATTTCCCCCTCCTGAAGAGCTACACAAGATAAAAAAATAACAAAAACTAAACCACTGTCTGACCCAGATCACTTACAGGATAGAGTGGGCACGCCCAGTCTCCCCTTTGCCCTAACCAGCCTTCAAAATCTGTGTTCTGAGGTTGCCAGCTTTCGGAGTGGAGTACATGACCCTAGCCAAGTCAGTGTGCTCTTCTTTCTGTTGAGCATCTGCAGTGATCTAAACTAGTCCAAACAGAGTGTTGGGACTTGGAGAAGGCAGTGCCTAAACAAAGACCCTGCCTTGGTAATGAAGGATATTCTGATGGCAGCCACAATGCAGCCCTGAGAGGAGAGTGCGTCTGAGACAGCCAGCATCAAAGGACAAAGATATGGAGAAACTGAGTCTTTTTCTTACTTCAGTCCCACATCAAGCTGTACAGGAAACCTCAATTGCATCAGTTATATGGACCTATAAATTGCCTTCTGAGTTTAGGCTATTTAAATTGAATTTTCTATTACTGGAAAGGCTATGTCTGTTACACAGGTATGTGTGTCTGAAACCTACCTGAAAACCCAGCCATCTTCAGTATCCATCCCTGAAGGGGTGACTCTGTGCAAAGCACATGTCTTAAGTTACAAGGGAAGGACACTCCTGAAAGGTCAAAACAGCAGATATCCACTCATACATGTCAGACAGAAAGTGAAAGTGAAAGTCGCTCAGTCATGTCCAACTTTTTGCGACCCCATGGGTATAGTCCATGTACTTCTTTAGGCCAGAATACTGTAGTGGGTAGTCTTTCCCTTCAGCAGGGGATCTTTCCAAACCAGGGATCGAACCCAGGTCTCCCACACTGCAGGTGAATTCTTTACCAGCCGAGTCACAAGGGAAGCCCCTCGTGTTGACAAACTCATGTTTATTTTGTTTATACCAGGCAAGAAAGGAGTCATATTTTTGTCATTGCCTACTTGAAACTCAGAGATTATTTCGTCAAGTGATGAAGCCTGTTGTTACTGGCTTGTTCCAAGAGAATATTATCCCAAGAGCTGACTTTTCAGTATCTTGAAAGTTCTCTGTAGTAGTAGGTGACACAAATGTTGTGAACTATTAGTATTGAAAGTGAGTACATCTTCTGTGGCGCGTCATACAACAAGGTGGACCCAGGGAGCGAGCTGAGAGGGAACAGAGCTCCCTTTGTTGAGTTACATCAGTTAGACCAATGAGCGCATATAATGGGATGAAGTTGTAACATTACTCAGTTATAATCTCAAAGCAATTTCCATCCAGCCACTGCTTAGAACTGCAGATCCCTGCCTTTCATCCACAGGTGACGCAAAGATAAAGAACATTTCAACAGCTCTTTAAAATTTAAGAAGTTCTTTTCTAAGTTATCTCATTTGGGCTTCACAAAAACACTGTTAATAAACAGAGACATTAGCATTTCCATTTAATATGCGAGGAGCACAGGGCTTGGAGAGGCCATACGATGTACCTGGACTTCAGTGTGTAGGAGAGCAGAGACTCAGACCCGCCTTGGGCGCCTCTGCCGACCACCTGCACTTCTCTCACAGGTGGGAACCCGCGCCCTGTGCCACCTCTGTGAGCAAGCTAGCCCATCGGCCTTGTGTGGGGGGTCTGATGACACTGGGAAAATAGGCAGCTGTGTTATCGCCGCGTACCGCAGGGCCCCTCGGGCAGGTGGGCAGAGCGACACCTGACAGGCCAGCTGTGCCTGAGCCACTCTCCAGGGTGAGAATGATGCTTATATTCTCCAAACCATATTTTTATGGATAGTTAGGAACAAGGCAGTCTCCAGTCTTTGTTTCTAACCATTACACACACACACACACACACATATATATATATATATATATATATATNTTGGATAGGATAAACTTCAGAATCTAAAAAAAAAGTCATATTAAAGGATTATAAATTGTATTTCACATAGAAGAAAGTCCACTGCATAACTATCTTTGGCAACCTTTATTTCCCCCTCCTGAAGAGCTACACAAGATAAAAAAATAACAAAAACTAAACCACTGTCTGACCCAGATCACTTACAGGATAGAGTGGGCACGCCCAGTCTCCCCTTTGCCCTAACCAGCCTTCAAAATCTGTGTTCTGAGGTTGCCAGCTTTCGGAGTGGAGTACATGACCCTAGCCAAGTCAGTGTGCTCTTCTTTCTGTTGAGCATCTGCAGTGATCTAAACTAGTCCAAACAGAGTGTTGGGACTTGGAGAAGGCAGTGCCTAAACAAAGACCCTGCCTTGGTAATGAAGGATATTCTGATGGCAGCCACAATGCAGCCCTGAGAGGAGAGTGCGTCTGAGACAGCCAGCATCAAAGGACAAAGATATGGAGAAACTGAGTCTTTTTCTTACTTCAGTCCCACATCAAGCTGTACAGGAAACCTCAATTGCATCAGTTATATGGACCTATAAATTGCCTTCTGAGTTTAGGCTATTTAAATTGAATTTTCTATTACTGGAAAGGCTATGTCTGTTACACAGGTATGTGTGTCTGAAACCTACCTGAAAACCCAGCCATCTTCAGTATCCATCCCTGAAGGGGTGACTCTGTGCAAAGCACATGTCTTAAGTTACAAGGGAAGGACACTCCTGAAAGGTCAAAACAGCAGATATCCACTCATACATGTCAGACAGAAAGTGAAAGTGAAAGTCGCTCAGTCATGTCCAACTTTTTGCGACCCCATGGGTATAGTCCATGTACTTCTTTAGGCCAGAATACTGTAGTGGGTAGTCTTTCCCTTCAGCAGGGGATCTTTCCAAACCAGGGATCGAACCCAGGTCTCCCACACTGCAGGTGAATTCTTTACCAGCCGAGTCACAAGGGAAGCCCCTCGTGTTGACAAACTCATGTTTATTTTGTTTATACCAGGCAAGAAAGGAGTCATATTTTTGTCATTGCCTACTTGAAACTCAGAGATTATTTCGTCAAGTGATGAAGCCTGTTGTTACTGGCTTGTTCCAAGAGAATATTATCCCAAGAGCTGACTTTTCAGTATCTTGAAAGTTCTCTGTAGTAGTAGGTGACACAAATGTTGTGAACTATTAGTATTGAAAGTGAGTACATCTTCTGTGGCGCGTCATACAACAAGGTGGACCCAGGGAGCGAGCTGAGAGGGAACAGAGCTCCCTTTGTTGAGTTACATCAGTTAGACCAATGAGCGCATATAATGGGATGAAGTTGTAACATTACTCAGTTATAATCTCAAAGCAATTTCCATCCAGCCACTGCTTAGAACTGCAGATCCCTGCCTTTCATCCACAGGTGACGCAAAGATAAAGAACATTTCAACAGCTCTTTAAAATTTAAGAAGTTCTTTTCTAAGTTATCTCATTTGGGCTTCACAAAAACACTGTTAATAAACAGAGACATTAGCATTTCCATTTAATATGCGAGGAGCACAGGGCTTGGAGAGGCCATACGATGTACCTGGACTTCAGTGTGTAGGAGAGCAGAGACTCAGACCCGCCTTGGGCGCCTCTGCCGACCACCTGCACTTCTCTCACAGGTGGGAACCCGCGCCCTGTGCCACCTCTGTGAGCAAGCTAGCCCATCGGCCTTGTGTGGGGGGTCTGATGACACTGGGAAAATAGGCAGCTGTGTTATCGCCGCGTACCGCAGGGCCCCTCGGGCAGGTGGGCAGAGCGACACCTGACAGGCCAGCTGTGCCTGAGCCACTCTCCAGGGTGAGAATGATGCTTATATTCTCCAAACCATATTTTTATGGATAGTTAGGAACAAGGCAGTCTCCAGTCTTTGTTTCTAACCATTACACACACACACACACACACATATATATATATATATATATATATATATTTTTTTTTTTTTTTTTAAGGAAAGAGAGTTTGGAGTCTTTTTTATTTTATGTTTAATTGACTAGGTAATGGTTTTGTACAAGTCTTTCTCTGTCTTTTCTGCTTTCTCTTAAGGCCGCTTTTCTAATTATAATGGTGAGGGAAAAGATTTTTGTCTAATATACTTACCTAAAGTTAGATGTATCTCATAGACTCAACCTAAAGTACATTTTAAAATAAATTTATATTTTTACCAGGAAGATGCTTTCTTCTTTTTTATCACTTTGCCAATCAATAAGCTTTACAAATAAGCTGTTTTTTAACCTGTCTTTCCAGATTGAATTTTATTTAGAGGAATATAGCCTTTTATATTATAAGACAAGAATAAGATGACCCAAACACTCCAACCTTATATTTGTATTAGTTTATGATTGAGTCCTTGGCCCATCTTTAAGCCCATCAAATTTACAAAGCCTTTTAGTAATACCACTCCAAAGCATGTCCATCTGTCCTGTACTTGGATTGAATAAAATAATGCTTTTCACTTTGATGACAATAAAGGCTAGCATTTGTAGAGCACCTACTATGTTATAGGCACTGACCTGGGTACTGTGTATATGCCTATTTAATCTTCACAACAACCCTACGATAGGTACTATTATCTCCATTTCATAGATGGGGAAGCTAACTTGCTAAAGATCATACAATTAATAAATGTTGGGACATCAATTGATTCTTAAGTTGAGCAGAAAAGTGACTATTGAGGACTACCATATTAGGGATTTTATAAAATTTCATCCCGGATTCCACAGCATCTCACCAGGGAGGACATTTCATGACCAGTATGGTTCAAGCATGGTGTGTCTATGTGGGCCTGTCATTTTGCTTATACTGCCAAGGAACAGGTACAGTGGAACAGGTAAGTCCAATCTCAGGCCCTTTGCTAGCTCAGAAACTGTAGCAGGATGGCCATCACATTCAACTTCTCAGGAGTGTCTCTGTCTATGGGCTGTTCCCTGTCATATGCCTCCTTTTGAATAAGCCTCACAAGGCTTACTGGGAGGGCTCGAGGAGTCTCTCACATTGTTGTGTAAGTAGAATCTGATTTAAATAACCCTTGGGGCTTAGGTGTACGGTATTAGCTTGGATTTACTGTCTATTTAATTCATTCACCAAACACTGTTACAGCTTGTGAGGTTATAGAAACCCAGATTTGTACGTTGTGAAGTACAAAGCCCAGGACAAAATAACAGCTTAGTGAACCATGTGGGTGGTGGCCCATTAGACTCTATTTCGTTTATTCTACTTAGTATTTCAGAAATTTTCTGTCCTTCTGTAAAATCCTTTGTGCTGGAAAGGCCCTCAGAGGTCACCCAGTCTCTCCTTTTTTAGATGAATTCAGTCCAAGAGAGGGTTAGAGCCTTGCCTTAGGCCACCTCATTTTCTGATTCAGCTCCCTGAACCCCCTTTATAAGATCCCCCTGATACATACACTCTACTGGCACCATCAGTTTAGGCTAAGCAGGACTGACTCAGTTTCAGAGTTGTTTCATATTCTGTTGACAATTACATTGCCCATCTTGCCATTTATAGCTCTGACTTTATAGCTTTGGGAAGCACCTTAAGGATAATTGCAAATTCTCTGCCATCCAAATATGCACTCCCCACGCCTAATAATGAGGCTTTTAAGAGGTGAGATAGGAGAGGAGCAAGATGATAGCTCATGTGAAATGATAAATCTGGGCAAATGGGATGTGGTAATGGACTTTTCAGTGACACTTCTTGTCTGATCATTGGTCCACGGTTATGCTGGTACTTTCTGTACTCTGAAAGGCATAAAATGTCAAGAGGCCCAAATATTGGTTAAGATTTTGATTATTTTGCAGAATTGTAGAAAAAAGAACCTCAGGACTGATTATTTCCCCCCAAAAGCTTTATGTTTAATGTTCTTATCCCTTGTTTAGAAGTTGCACTTTCTATTGTTTGTAGGATTGTAGGACTATCCAAAAAAATTTGTTTGTTCTTTCCTATTGCCTCAGTGATTTAATGGTTCTGTTCTTTGAAGAGTAATTCCAGCTGCCTTTTGATTTGAGACACGTAGAAAAATCTGCTTATGAGCTTGGCAGCTCTTAGTTGAGAGCATTCATTCACTCATTGATCTGTCAAATTTTTATTAAGTACTGATGTACATGGTACTGTGGCAAGTGAAAGGAATGTGAAAGTGAGTAAGATGTGGTTCTTATCTACAAGCAACTTGGAGTCTCATGGAGGAGATAGGCCTGGCTTTAATAAACAACGATGCCAATTTTGCAGAGACAAGATTGTCAAGGGGGCACATGGGAATGACCAGTCCCCAGGTGGACCTCTGAGAAAGGTACAGTGATGTGAGACCAGCTGGATCTTAAAGGATGTGGGGGCTTGAAAAGTGGAGAAAGGAGCTGGTAATGGGGATGAGGGTGGTGGGGAGGTATTCTAGGCAGAGGGAGCAAGATGAACAGAGGCTGGTGGCGGGCAGGTGAAGAGAGGTGGGGGGACGGTGTTCAGGTCATGAGGGACTAGAAAGCTATGCTGCAGAGTTTGTATCCATAAGTCAATGGGGAGCAAGTTGAACAGAGGCTGGTGGCGGGCAGGTGAAGAGAGGTGGGGGGACGGTGTTCAGGTCATGAGGGACTAGAAAGCTATGCTGCAGAGTTTGTATCCATAAGTCAATGGGAAGCTACAGAATTATCTTAAGCAAACAAATAATGGGATTAGTGTTACCTTTTAGAAAGATAAAGAATGACTGGAAGGGAATCAACCCCTGATTTCACTTTTGGATTCAACAACCAATTGGGTTTCTTAGGTTTGTCTCATAACTCCCGTCTTTGGGGTTGAGTTTGTAGCTGACCCCCAGCTCCCTCAGGCCACTAGCTGACCCTGAATGACAAGCTCACAAGGAGCCCTCAGAAACAGGCCCACCCTCTGAGCCAGGGCCTGCTGCAGCCTGCTTCGTAGCCCAAGGCAGGAGATGGACAGGGACAGTCGCACCAGAGTTACCTGCATTCTGTTCAAGACATGAAGATGTGCTTGGAATATGAGGGAGCAAAAACAGGCAACAGGCTTCCTTGCTTGCTTCCTGGGCAGTGAGCTGGTCCCTTAAATGGAGAGAGGGTAGTGGGAGAGTTGGTGGGTAGATCAGGAGATGGAGCCTAGGTGGTCCAACCAGTCCTTGGTGGTGCTGTGTGCTGGGATCATGTGAAGGACCCTGTTTTTGCACCCTACACCTCAGAACTGGCAGCTGAGTTTTGGCCTTTTTATAACTTGCTTTTTGTATTTTCTCTGCATGCACAGTTATTTTTAATTTTTATTTATTTCTTAAAATTTATTTATTTTAATTGGAGGATAATTGTTTAGTTGCTCAGTTGTGTCTGACTCTTTGAGACCCCAAAGACTGCAGCACACCAGGCTTCCCTGTCCTTCACAGGGGAATAATTACTTTACAATATTGTGATGGTTTTGCCATACATCAGTATGGATTGGCCATAGGTATACATGTGTCCCCTCCATCTTGAACCCCCTCCCAGGTTGTCACTGAACACTGGCTTTGGGTGCCTTGCTTTATACATCAAACTTGCACTGGTCATCTATTTTACATATGGTAATGCATATGTTTCAGTGCTATAATTTCTTTGTACTCCGTTGCTTCCAAGAAGAGGAGACATTTGTCCAAGTGCAAGCATGGAACAACAGACTGGTTCCAAACAGGAAAAAGAGTATGTCAAGGCTGTATATTGTCACCCTGCTCATTTAACTTACATGCAGAGTACATCATGACAAATGCTGGGCTGGAAGAAGCACAAGCTGGAATCAAGATTGCCGGGAGAAATATGGATAACCTCAGATATGCAGATGACACCACCCTTATGGCAGAAAGTGAAGAGGAACTAAAGAGCCTCTTGATGAAAGTGAAAGGAGAGTGACAAAGTTGGCTTAAAGCTCAACATTCAGAAAACGAAGATCATGGTATCCGGTCTCATCACTTCATGGCAAATAGATGGGGAAATAGTGGAAACAGTGACAGACTTTATTTTTCTGGGCTCCAAAATCACTGCAGATGGTGATTTCAGCCATGAAATTAAAAGATGTTTACTCCTTGGAAGAAAAGTTATGACCAATAGCATATTCAAAAGCAGAGACATTACTTTGCCAACAAAGGTCCATCTAGTCAAGGCTATAGTTTTCCCAGTGGTCATGTATGGATGTGAGAGCTGGACTGTGAAGAAAGCTGAGCACCAAAGAATTGATGCTTTTGAACTGTGGTGTTGGAGAAGACTCTTGAGAGTCCCTTGGACTGCAAGGAAATCCAACCAGTCCATTCTAAAGGACATCAGCCCTGGGTGTTCTTTGGAAGGAATGATGCTCAAGCTGAAACTCCAGTACTTTGGCCACCTCATGCGAAGAGTTGACTCATTGGAAAAGACTCTGATGCTGGGAGGGATTGAGGGCAGGAGGAGAAGGGGACGACCAAGGATGAGATGGCTGGATGGCATCACTGACTCGATGCACATGAGTTTGAGTGATCTCTGGGAGTTGGTGATGGACAGGGAGGCCTGGTGTGCTGCGATTCATGAGGTCGCAAAGAATCAGACATGACTGAGTGACTGAACTGAACTGAAGCACTGCAGTCACAGGCCCCAGCTGGTCTCACTGTCCCTATAGCCTAGAAGACACAGATGGAGCTCAGCGTAGCTCATGGGCAGCCTGAGCAGATGCCCAGCTGAGCCCAGGCTACATCAGTTGAACTGGAGAGTCCACCTACAGACCTATGAATGCAAGAAAAAGTGCCCATGGTTGCAGGCTACTGAGTTTTTGTTTGTCAGGCAGCATTGTGACAGAACAGCTGGCTGTACGCAAGTTGGCAAAGACAGACGTGTCTCCTCATTACCTTGCTCTGAGGACTAATGGACAACATGTATGTCAAGTGTTCTGAGCAGTACTTTGTCCTGTTATTACTACTGTTACTATTAATCTCACATTGAACTTGACTCACAGAACCTAAACTCTAGAATCCTTCTTAGTGGGACTGGGAAAGAAAAATGTTGGCTTAACATCTATTGGATTTGATGTCGAGTAGGCCAAGATAATCACGATGGTGTTATCACTCAACTAGAGCCAGACATCATGGAATGTGAAGTCAAGTGGGCCTTAGAAAGCATCACTATGAACAAAGCTAGTGGAGGGGATGGGATTCCAGTGGAGCTGTTTCAAATCCTAAAAGATGATGCTGTGAAAGTGCTGCACTCAATATGCCAGCAAATTTGGAAAACTCAGCAGTGGCCACAGGATTGGAAAAGGTCAGTTTTCATTCCAATCCCAAAGAAAGGCAATGCCAAAGAATGCTCAAACTACCGCACAATTGCACTCATCTCACATGCTAGTAAAGTAATGCTCAAAATTCTCCAAGCCAGGCTTCAGCAGTACATGAACTGTGAACTTCCAGATGTTCAAGCTGGTTTTAGAAAAGGCAGAGGAACCAGAGATCAAATGGCCAACATCTGCTGGGTCATTGAAAAGCAAGAGAGTTCCAGAAAAACATCTATTTCTACTTTATTGACTATGCCAAAGCCTTGGCAGAAATCCATCAGAGAGACTGAAGCACTGCTGCTGAAGACTCTGGTGATGGAAGTGGGGAGATTGTGAGCCAAAGAATGTGGGTGATCCCAGAAGCTGGGGGTGACCCAGGCCCAGAACAAGGGCACAGATCTCCAGTTCTCCAGGGAAAGGAAATCTGCCGAGAACTTGAGTGACCTTGGAGGCAGGCTGGTGCCCAGAGCCCCACAGCCCTGCTGACACCTTGCCTGCAGGCTCCTGGATTCAGCCCAGATAGAGAGCCCTCTAACCCCACTGGACCCAGACTTCTGACTGAGATAACATGCTTCTGTTGTTCAGTCTGCTCTATTTGGAATAATTTTTGTCTGCTAAATGTGTAGCAACAGAAAACTAATCCAGAAGGGTGAACATAAAACCACATCTGTCCAGCTTCCACATGATGAGTTCTGTCTGCGTCTAATGAAACTGCAACTCAGCTCCTTGGGTAAACAACACTAACCACCTTTCCTGTTGTTTGAGCTAAACATTTTCATGTTTGGCTTCAGCTTCAAGGTGCTGCTTTTTATTTGTTTGTGAGAGCTTGGAAAGTTTATTTCAATCCCCCTTAGAATTATGAAAGTACAAAAATGAGGAAAATATACTTTCCTCATTTAGAAAAGTCAAATAGTGAGGAATGGGTTGAATTTTAAGGCTTTCCATGTGATGAATTCTCCGTGTAGAATAAATAGTTTGGGTTAAGTTTGGGGGGGTGGGTAGAAAAAAGATAAAAACGTAGCAGATGAAACCACGAAGCAGCCCGGCACTGTCTTTTATAACTGATGAGTGCTCTGAGAAGTGGCCTGACTCCTTTGTACTTAAATAGCTCAGCCAGTTTTGATATCCATCCTTGTGTGGAGTCATTTTCAAGATGCAGAGAGAGAATTGCACACTCTACAGTGCTCTTGGCCACATAGTCTTATCTTCCTTGTGTTTTGAATTTACTACAGTGTTGCACTGGCATGATCTTGCCCATTTTAACTTTTTAATATCAGAAAGATGGAATTTTCTGGCTCTTTTTACTAAATGTGGTCATAATTGTGCCTCAATACATATAGGATTACCAGTGAACAGAGTGTTCTGAGTCAGTGAACCAAGCGGAAACGGTGAGACAGGGATGAGTGGGGTCGATGCCCCAGGGAGGGGAACTGAGAAAGCAGCCATGGAGGTGCTTTTCTGGCATCTTCCGTGAGAGGGCCAGGAGCTGAGGGCGCTAGGGGGCTACAGGGAACTGTGTCATGAGGAAGACCCCTGCAGACACAGGCCTCCTGATACACCTGTCTCCAGAGGGCGCCAGCAGTCCCTGGATGTGAGCCTGGAAAGCTGTGCCAGCCAACTGGGAGGTTTACAGCTGGGCCGAATCTATTAACCCGAGAGGCAGAGGTAACCAACAGGAAAAGCGCTACACTGGGACCCAAGGACCTAAAAGAAACGCTTGTTTGCCTCTCCCTGATCCTCATCCCTACACACTGGAGGAGCACGTCCTGGAAGACCAGGGATGACGAGGAGTTCAGCCACGACCTCCTCCCTGCCTGCACTCAGGGTCTCCCTCAAGTCAGCCCTGGAGGAGAGAGAGGACGAGGCTTGGATCACATCTGAAGTTAAATGTGTGAACTCAGAGGGCATCAAGGGAAGGAAATGGGAGATTTGACACAGTATGACTAAAAATAATCATTGACCGTTTTGTTAAGTGAAATTGTTACTGAACACAAGTTCATTCTCCCAATGTACAGTGAAGCCAAACTAAAATATCCTAGTTTGGAACAGAGAAAGGTTTATTGCAGGGCTATGCAGGGTGAGGGTGGCTCATACCCCCCAAAACCCTAAGCTATCCAAAGGGTTTCTGCAAGGCACTTTTAAAGGCCAGGTGAGGCGGGGCGGGGGGAGCGTGGTTGGTTGCTGCAAGCTTCTTGGTGTTGGAACCCTTGTTCTTGCACTTGTCCACATATGTCAGGTCATGCTGTTCCTGTAATCCTCCAACAAGACAAATATTATTCTCTGTTCTTCAACTTTCTGTCTCTATATGAATGGGCTCTTGAAGATCGGAGCCCTGAGAATAGGCTATCTTGTATATTTCAGGCTGTAGGCAACTGTCTTTTACAAAAGGTACAGAGCCAACATGAGTAAACACAGGAAAAGGAACAGATCTAATATGGAGTCAGATTTGTTCTTTCCTATTACAAATAAGCCAGACAGAGAAAGACAAATACTGTATGGTCTCTTATATATGGCATCTAGCAAAACAAAGAACAATCAAGCTTATAAATATAGAGAATAGGAGAACGGAGGCAAAACACTCTCTGACATAAACCACAGCAGGATCCTCTATGACACACCTCCCAGAATATTGGAAATAAAAGCAAAAATAAACAAATGAGACCTAATTAAACTTAAAAGCTTCTGCACAACAAAGGAAACTATAAGCAAGGTGAAAAGACAGCCTTCAGAATGGGAGAAAATAATAGCAAATGAAGCAACTGGCAAACAACTAATCTCAAAAATATACAAGCAACTCCTGCAGCTCAATTCCAGAAAAATAAACGACCCAATCAAAGAATGGGCCAAAAAACTAAATAGACATTTCTCCAAAGAAGACATATAGATGGCTAACAAACACATGAAAAGATGCTCAACATCACTCATTATCAGGGAAATGCAAATCAAAACCACAATGAGGTGCTATTTCACGCCAATCAGAATGGCTATGATCCAAAATTCTACAAGCAATAAATGCTGGAGAGGGTGTGAAGAAAAGGGAACCCTCTTACACTGTTGGTAGGAATGTAAACTAGTACAGCCACTATGGAGAACAGTGTGGATATTCCTTTAAAAATTGCAAATAGAACTGCCTTATGACCCAGCAATCCCACTGCTGGGCATACACACCGAGGAAACCAGAATTGAAAGAGACACATGTACCCCAATGTTCATTGCAGCACTGTTTATAATAGCC
>SJYW01021452.1:36346-64800 GCA_006410735.1 Raphicerus campestris | reverse complement strand
TTAGTATATCTTGACATGGAAAATCTTTATGTAATAAAGATTTAAAGTTTATTACATAAAGATTTAAAGTTTTTCTTATTATAAATTGTAGTTATAGAATTTTGTAACAATAATATTGTTGTTCAGTTGCTAAATAATATTCAACTCTTTCCAACTCCATGGACTGCAGCACACCAGGCTTCCCCATCCTTCACTGTCTCTCGGAGTTTGCTCAAACTCATGTCCATTGAATTGGTGATGTCATCCAGCCATCTCATCCTCTGCTGTCCCCCTCTCCTTCTGCACTCAATTTTCCCCAGCATCAGAGTCTTTTCCAATGAGTCGGCTCTTCTCATCAAGTGGATAGAGTATTGAAGCTTCAGCTTTAGCATCAATCCTTCCAATGAATATTCAGGATTTATTTCCTTTAGGATTGATTAATTTGACCTCTTTTTGTCCAAGGGACTTTCAAGAGTCTTTTCCAGTACCACAGTTCGAAAGCATCAATTCTTTGGCACTTGGCCTTCTTTATGGTCCAACTCTCATGTCTATACTAACTAGTGGAAAAGCCACAGCTTTGACTACATGGACCTTTGTCAGCAAAGTGATGTCTCTTAATAAGGTTTGTCATAGCTTTTCTTCCAAGGAGCAAGCATCTTTTAATTTCATGGCTGCAGTCACCATCTGCAGTGATTTTAGAGCCCAAGAAAATAAATTCTGTCAGTTTCCACTTTTCCCCAATCTAATTGCCATGAAGTGATGGGACCGGATGCCATGATCTTAGTTTTTTGATTGTTGAGTTTTAAGACAGCTTTTTCGCTCTCCTCTTTCACTTTTATCAAGAGGCTCTTTAGTTCCTTTTTGCTTTCTGCCATTAGGGTGGTGAAAGCGAAAGTCATTCAGTCGTGTCTGACTCTTGTGACCCCATGCACAGTAGCCTGCCAGGCTCTTCTGTCCATGGAATTCTCCAGGCAAGAGGACTGGAGTGGGTTGCCATTTCCTTTTCCAGGGGATCTTCCCAACCCAAGAATTGAACCCAAGTCTCCTGCATTGCAGGCAGATTCTTTACTGACTGAGCTATGAGGGAAGCCCATTAGAGTGGCATCATCTGCATATCTGAGGTTATTTATATTTCTCCTAGCAACCTTCATTCAGCTTGTGATTCATCCAGCCTAGCATTTCACATGATGTACTCTGTGTATAAGTTAAATAAGCTGGATGGCAGTATACAGCCTTGATGTACTTCTTTCCCAATTTTGAACCAGTCTATTTTACCATGTTCAGTTCCAACTGTTGTTTCTTGACCTGCATACAGGTTTCTCAGGAGATGGGTATGGTAGTCTGGTATTCCCATCTCTAAGAATTTTGCATGGTTTGTTGTGATCCACACAGTCAAAGGCTTTAGCAGAGTCAATGAAGCAGAAATAGATGTTTTTCTGGAACTCTCTTGCTTTTTCTATGATCCAACAGATGTTGGCAATTTGATTCTGTTTCCTCTGACTTTTCTAAACCCAGCTTGTGCATCTGAAAGTTCTCAATTCATGTACTATTGAATCCTAGCTTGGAGGATTTTGAGCATTACCTTGCTAGTAGGAAGTCAAGTGATACCTGGAGTAACAGGCAAGTTTGGCCTTGGAGAAACAAAATGAAGCAGGGCAAAGGCTAACAGAGTTTTGCCAAGAGAACACACTGGTCATAGCAACACCCTCTTCCAACAACACAAGAGACCACTCTACACACGGACATCACCAGATGGTCAATACTGAAATAGTAATACGCATTTGAATTTTTCCTTATTTTAACTTTTTCTTATAAAAATGTTCATAGCTGAGACAAGTTGAAATACTAGTAAAATAAACACCCACATATCCTCCATCTAGAGTCAATGGTTTACATTTTGCTGTGTATGATTTCTCTATCTCTATAAGTGTGTGTTTAAATTTTCCTAACAATCACAGTGCTATTATCACACTTAAGAAAATTACCAATTATTTCATAATATTGCCTAGTCCATATTCAAACTAACCCAGTATACAAAAATTATCATTCCAGTATAGCAGTTGCTACACATGTAGAGATAATATTCAGGACTCTCAATCCTGGCTTATGCATCATAGTCTATGCACCTGAGTCTATGTTTTATGTAGGTGCTAGGGCTAGAATTAGAAATTCTTTAAGGAATTTTGAGGGGTGAGGGAAGGAGGTAGGTTTTTTTTTTTAATTGGAAGTTTTCCTGCAAGTTAACACACTTATCTGGAGATGAGATACCTAGGAGTCCTGGTGCAGGGGCAATGGCAGGGCAGAAAGAAGGAACATGATCACCTTGGTGGGAGAGGGTGGGTGGTAGTGACCCCCCCAGTGGTGCTGCTGCAATTAGCACAGCACAGAGAAAACAGCAGTGAACTAACAAAGCTAGGGGGGATGCGTTATTGGTAGGGAGGCTGGAGAGAGACATTGACAGCACGAGTGCCCCCAGGCCTCTGACGATGGATGACTTACTGTTTGTGCAAGGTTGCTTTGCATCCTCAGAGTCAGTGGCTGGGCATGCTAATTGCCCGTTATCTGTTCCCTGTGGTCTGTCACCCTGTGGGGGGCGGGGAACAAAACTGAACAGGTTTTGTCTGCAGTTAGTGACATCTCTCATCGCCAGGAGAGTCCACTTCATTTAGAACTTGGATCCACTATGGTTTTCAACAGCAGTGCTTAATGAACTGGAGCCCAAGAAATAAGCAATAAACTGTCTGGCCTGCTTAGCCAAATACCATCTCTCTAGTCCTGACTGCAGTAATGTGTTCTATTTCTTTTCTTTTTTTTTTTTTAGCTCTCAGCTAAAGGCCATGTTACACCAGTCCCGGTGCCTTTCGTTTTGGGAGTAGTGGAGATCTCAGCTTCACATTTACCTCTGAGCATCTCAAATGGTCTCCAGAGCTATTCTGAGGGTGGACCAAAGCCATTGAAGATGAGATTTCAGTAATGGCAATGGTTTGTCATCTTCCCNTCAGCTTCACATTTACCTCTGAGCATCTCAAATGGTCTCCAGAGCTATTCTGAGGGTGGACCAAAGCCATTGAAGATGAGATTTCAGTAATGGCAATGGTTTGTCATCTTCCCTCTTATAAATACAACCTTTTTTTCTTTTGTATTTGTTTGGATTTATATTAGCTTCAATTATGTACACTGGCAGGTGTTTTTTCATTTTTTAGTGAAATTAATAATGCCAATATAAAAAAATTAAAATCCCCTTTTAATCACGTAAAACGGATAAAAGTGGGGCTGCCCGCCAGAGATACTTCTGAGATGCATCTGAGAGTTGAATTTCAGGCTGTTTCCAGACTGTGGCTTCCTTTTGAAACATCTTTGCACTAGGTTTGAAATCATCAGTAATTTGTTAACTGGGGGCAAACATTAGTTTTTGCAGCTGTAGAGAGACAGAATGGGACTTGGTCATCTCGTGTCAAGGGCTTGGGGTGTCAGTCATAGAGCAATCATTTCTGAAGCCACTGAACCATTCTGAGGCTCAGTTGCCTCGAGTCTTCTTCATCTCTGACCTTGAACGTCCCACTCAGGTCTGTGACTCTGTCAGCACAAATGAGCTCTTCAAAACCAGAATATTGCAGTTGTAGTGCATTTATTGAGATGATGAATACAGGTTCCATACACACCTCTCTACACCTTCTGCCCTTATCTAGAACTATAGGGAGTTTTATGTTTAATCATANGGAAACAGTCTGGTTTTCCATGTCCAGTTCCACCTGTTACTTCTTGACCTGTATACAGATTTCTCAGGAGGCAGGTAAAGTGCTCTGTTATTCTTATCTCTTGAAGAATTTTCCACAGTTTGTTGTGGTTGACACAGTCAAATACTTTGGCATAATCAATAAAGCAGAAGTAGATACCTGATTTAAAAAACTATTATCCAGTATACATAAAAAACATTCAAAACTCAACAACAAGAAAACAAATAGCTCAAATAAAAAATAGACCAAACATCTTGAAAGTTACCTCACCAAAGAATACATATAGTGGGTAAAGAAACATATGAAAGAATGCTCATTATATGTCATCAACCATTCTCACCTCCAGGGGATCTTCCTGACCCAGGGATTAAACTCATTACAGGGTTTAATGAGGGGATTTCCTGCATTACAGGGATTTCCTGCATTACAGAAGGATTCTTTAACATGTGAGCCCCAGGGTATCCCCATATGTCATCAGGAAAATGCAAATTGAAAACAATAGTGAAATATCATGAATGTACCTATAGTTGTTCAGTTGCTAAGTTGTGTCTGATTCTTTTCAACTCCATGGACTGCAGCACACCAGGCCTGCCTGTGCTTTGCTATCTCCTGGAGTTTGCTCCAACTCATGNTGAAATATCATGAATGTACCTATAGTTGTTCAGTTGCTAAGTTGTGTCTGATTCTTTTCAACTCCATGGACTGCAGCACACCAGGCCTGCCTGTGCTTTGCTATCTCCTGGAGTTTGCTCCAACTCTTGTCCAGTGAGTCGATAATGCCATCCAGCCATCTCATTCTCTGTTGCCTCCTTCCTCTCCCTCCCCTCCCTCCTTCCTGCCCTCAGTCTTTCCCAGCATCAAGGCCTTTTCCAGTGAGCTGGCTTTTTGCGTCAGGTCACCAAAGTGTTGAAGCTTCAGCTTCAGCATCAGTCCTTGCAGTGAATATTCAGCATTGATTTCCTTTATGATTGATTGGTTTGATCTCCTTGATGTCCAAGGGACTCTCAAGAGTCTTCTTCAGCACAGTTCAGAAGCATCAATTCTTCAGTGTTCAGCTTTCTTTATAGTCCAACTCCCACATCCATACATGACTACTGGAAAAACCATAGCCTTGACTAGATGGACCTTTGTTGGCAAAAAGATATCTATTAGAATGGGCAAAATGCAAAGCACTGATAAAACTAAATGCTGATGAAGACGTGAAGCAAGAGGAGCTTTTTTTCACTGTTGGTGGGAATGCAACATGGTACTGCTGCTTTGAAATACAGTTTGGTGTTTTCTTACAAGACCAATATATTCTTTCCATAAGATCCTGTGATCATGATTCTGGGCACTTATCCAATGGAGCTGAAAATCTATGTCTACACAAAAACTTGTATGTGGATATTTATAGCATCTTTATTTATAATCACCCAAACTTGGAAACAACCAACCTGCCCTTCAGCAGATGAAGGCATAAATAATCTGTGGTACAACCAGGGAATGCAATATTATTCAGCACTAAAAAGAAGTGAGATATCAAGCCATGAAGATACATAAAGGGAACTTAAATGCATATTAGTAAGTAAAAGAAGCCTGTCTGAAAAATGCATATATTGTATGATTCCAACTACATGACATTCTGGAAAGGGCAGAACTATGGAGACAATAAAAAAATTAGTGGATGCTGGTAGTTAAGGGGAGGGAGGGATGAGTAAGCAGAGTGTGGGGTAATGAAACCACTCTGTGTGATACTATAATGACTAATATATGCCATTATACATTTATCCAAACCCATAGATGGTCCAACACCAAGGATGAAACCTAGTGAAACTGAAGACTGTGGTGAGAATCCTGTGTCAACATTCCACCCTGTTTAGGGGTGTTGATAACCTGGGAGCTTGAGGAAGGCAGGAGTATGTGGGACATCTCTGTGCCTTTTTATCAATTTTGCTGTGAACTCAAAACTGCTCTAAATAACAAAGTGTGCTGAAAAAAGAGAAAAAGAGGGTAAGAGAGAATGAAAGGTAAGAAAAAATCTTACTGAGGAAATTTGTCTAATTAAGCATGTTATGGATGGCTGACAATGACTTTTGCCATCAAAAGAGAGGAGTAATAATTATTTGTATACATTTGGGGACTGGGTTATGTCGTCCACTTGGACTGGGATGACTTAAGTTCCTGTAGTGTACAGAGTGATTTTTGCTCATCTGTATGCCACATGGATGACAGTGAATGCAGAGAAGCTTTTCTTTAACACAGATGTGCAAAATAAGGACATGGAGATTTCTAGAAAATGTTAGTAGGACTGCATTCACCCCAAATGGGGCAGATGACATGGTGGGTGCTAATGAAAGGAGATCAGAGTGAGTTATGTCAACAGTGGAGATAATGCTTGAGCAGGTATCTGTTCTTCAGATCCCTAACTGAGGTATAGGCTTAGCAAACTTGTTATGAGAGATCTGTTATGCTCCAGTCATAGACCTGCCAGCCCTTACTCCTTCAGAGGTTTCTGTTTGGATGAAAAAGGACATACAAACAGATAATTTACAATCCAGCAAGACAGTTGCATCACAGAGGAGATGGAACAAGAAGAGGGGGCCACCACTGACTGATGGTGTCTTAAAGTCCAGATTCACAGAGCAATGTTGTGTGAGCTCAAAGAGGACTCATTCAGCAAATGGTGAGTTGAAGTGTATGTGTGTGTGTGAGAATGTGTGTGTGTGTGTATGTGTGTGTGTGAATGTGTGTAGAATGTATTTGTGTGTGTGTATGAATGTGGGTTTGTGTGTGTATGTTTCTGACTTTGTGTGTGTGTGTGTGTGTATGTGTGCATGTGAGGAAGGCATCTATGACATAAAAATAACGCTGGGAAGAGTAGGCTGTCTTTGAATGTCATAGTACGATAGAGTGAATTTCAAGCTCCCAGGAGATGTTTTTGAACACCAGGTAGCCAGATCATTTATGACATCCAGATATCACTGATGAGGAATGTGAAAAATGGATGAGAGGAGAGGAGGGCTCCAATGAGGCCCGAGAGAAGGGCCTTACTTGGGGTAGGCTTGGCTTCCCTGGCTGGGAGACTGCAGTAAACGTGAGGGCAGTGAGTAGAGCCATGGGTGCAATGGGTGCTGGGCTGTCATCCACAGCCAAGGGGTGAGCAGATGCAGTGGGGAAAGCAGCAGACTTCCTAGCCTGGCTACTGAGGCCACTCGCCACTAAGCTCCCCGACGGCTTCCTGACATGCTCCCAAGAGATAACAATTCTCCGAAGAGTGAGCAGGGCCCTTGGGGTCCCAGACCAAAGACTTGGGGCTCTTGGCCTAGACCTACTAACTGGGCCTGAGAACTAACCCTGTTCTGTCCAGTGCTTTCTGGAAGTTGCTGAAGATGACTTTGAGGATGCATTTAGAATAATCCCTTATTTTGCTACTTCCTTATGCAAACCAAGGGCTACTGCTGCTGCTAAGTTGCTTCAGTTGTGTCCGACTCTGTGTGACCCCATAGACGGCAGCCCACCAGGCTCCCCCATCCCTGGGATTCTCCAGGCAAGAACACTGGAGTGGGTTGCCATTTCCTTCTCCAATGCATGAAAGTGAAAAGTGAAAGTGAAGTCGCTCAGTCGTGTCCGATTCTTCACAACTCCATGGACTACAGCCTACCAGGCTCCTCCGTCCATGGGATTTTCCAGGCAAGAGTATTGGACTGGGCTGCCATCACCTTCTCCAAGACACACACTACTATATATAAAATAAATAACTAACAAGGATCTATTGTATAGAACAGAGAACTATACTCAATATTTTGTAATCATCTAAAAGGGAAAAGTATCTGAAAAAAATAGGTATATATGTATGTATAACTAAATCAATTTGCTGTATACCTGAAACTAACACAGCATTGTAAATCAGCTATACTTCAATAAAAAATGAAAAAAAAAATGCTATCATTGGCCAAAAAACTGGTTTCTAATTTCTGGGAGGTTGCCAGCTTTGACTCAGCAATGACTTATTGGCTCCAAATCAGAAGGGTCTACTGATCCTTTTGTTTAAACCCCTTTCTCACATTTGTATCCTATAATACAACAAGAAAGTAAGAGAATCTAGTCCAAGTCTTTTATGTTGCAGATGGGTGAACTGAGGCACATAGAGATCAAATGACTCTCTGAAGATTATACAAAATGCTTGTGGTAAAATAAAGACTTGAATCCTGGTCTTGGACATTCAATCCTAATATTTTAATAGTTATGCAAAGCAAGTACACATATGTCTATTCATAAATAAATTTGGCTCCATATATGGGAACTAATTTTGGTCTGGAGTAAGAAAGAAAGGAAGCCGGGGTATAGGATTGTCCTATCAAGTTTTAATATAGTGATTTCAATATAGAATAGTAATTTTAACACAATATAATTAACCACATTGAAATTTAATTTACAAGTGTATCCCCTATTCCTTATTACACTGAAAATGGAATAAAAAGAGAAAGAAAATTTCCCCTCATTTCTATGGGGGAAAAATAAGGACAAATTGGGTGAAACTGGATGAAATGGAGAAAACAGGGATATTCCCCACAGGTGCTGTGCGGGAAGAAAACTTGCCCCGTTACAAAGGTGCCACTGCTTGTTCAAAGTCCTCATTCATCCTGTGCACCAAGAGCCTCATATATATCATTTAACCCCTTATCAAGCAAAGAAAAATGAAGCTCAGGAGATTTCCGTACTTTGCTTGAGTTTACAAAGGTGGAAAATGACAGATTCACTCTTGGAACTCATTATTTTGAAAGCCTTAGGGACTAGAATTCAGGAATCTTCCTTCCTCAAGGAAAAGGCTCTATGTTTGCTCCTGAGAAGGAGAGCCTCAGTTCCCCGGGCTTAGGGGAGGGTCTCCATCTGTATTCTGCAGGTGGGTGAGAATAGAGTGTCCGTCTGTGGAGACTCCCCTGGTGGGTGGTTCAACGTGGTGAAGAAGAATGGGGAGGGGTCCTGGGACAATGGTGATAATTGTGATTTGAGATGAGAAAGGACCCAAGAGAACCAGAGTCTTCTATGCCAGATATGAATCTTTTGTGAAGCTCTAGCCTTCACCAGCAGTCAGCCACAGTGCCCCTGTCCAGTGGAGGGGAACTGTGGGCGCTGAGTGTGGGGGCAGCTGTCGCCTGGTTGACTGGAGCTGGATTTTCCTTTCGTCAGCAGCATGGCCCTCTGGGTGTAGACAGGTTTACTCCTGAGCTCTTGATGTACCCCAACCCTCTTTTGTGCTGTTTTTCTGGGTTTTCCTCTAGTACAGTTCATATTAAAGTGAGGGAAGGGAGCTTGCCCACCTCTGCGAGGGAGGCAGGAAAAGCAGAAGCTGCGGGGGCCTGATAGTCCCAGGAGTCTCTTTCCTGTTCTGCCTTTGATCCAGTATGTGGGACTGTCTCCTGTGGGCTTTCTGGAGTCTTCCCCTTGCTCTTTGAAGTCCTGGCTGGAGTTTAGGTTGAGTGGAGTGGAAAGTGGGACATGCCAGCTGGGGGGTGGTGAGGGCGTCAGGGAACCTTTAGAGCAGGGCTGGGCAAATTTTTCTGCAAAGGGCCAGATAGGAAATATTCTTGGCTTTGTGGACCATGTGATCCATGTCACAGCATTCCACTCTGTCGCTGTGGTGGGAAAGAAGCCGTGGACAAATGCAATGAATGGGATGGCCATGTTCCAGTAAGACTTTACTTACTAATGCAGACAATGGGCTGGATTTAGCCCATAGGTGTAAATTTCAGGAACTGATAGAGAAGATGCAGCAAATTAACTGCATGGGAGGAATCATTTCACCATGCATATCAAATCATCATGATGTACCTTTTAAATATTTTACAATTTATTTGTCAATTATGCATCAATAAAGCTGGGGGAAAAGAGGATGAAGCGGTCACAGTTTTTCACATGAGTACCATTGACCAGATGGACGAGATGTCTCAGATTGACCTGAGGATCCACAGGTCCTGAGACTTTGTACAGCCAATAGCTTTGTGTGCCAGCCTGCCCATGCAGCTCCAGAGGCAATGTCTGTCTAGTGTTAGGGAACCTCGTTTCAAAAAATCTTATTAAAGGAATCATGGGCGGGAATGTGGGCCTGGGTAATATAAGTGACAATGTCCAGCTTGTCCAGCTTGTTCACCAGAGCTTGCCAGCTGGGGGCTGAGCCAGCCCTGGGCTGCATTCAAAGGCTGCTAAACTTTGCAGAGACATATTTTGTCCACAGACACATGCCCAGCACACGATGTTCCCATTATGCTGGCCCCTCATGGTGCACTCTTGGAAAATGTATGGAGTTTGAATCTGCAGTGGGCCAGCCCAATTCCCAGACATAAAAGGGCTAGCGGGAGGTTGAGTCATGAATCAGGGCAGGTCCAGGAGCTGAGGATGCAATGTAGGAGAGGGTAGGGACCAGAGAGGAAAGTTACCATCGTGGCAGTGGAGAGGAGCAAGTGTTTGCTTTTGGCAGGGGTGCTGGCTTCATGGAGGAGGCAGCCTTTGTGGTGGGCCTTGGGGGATGGTCAGATTTGGACAGGTGAAGATAAGGGACAAGGGGTAGGAGAGTGTGGACATGCTCGATCAGTAGCCAATGTGTCATATGCCTTTGGAGTATGGGGCTGATGGTATTTTCCAAAGGTAATCTCAATAACATCTCTCATGAGTCATGCTTTTCTCCCCATCAGGTGGTATAGTTGAGTAGCTTCCCTTTGAATCATGTGGCCAGTGCCCTGTATGTGGTCACCAAAATGCAGTGTAAGTGACATCACAGGAGCTCTGAGGCCATAGAAGGAGCTGCAGTGCCTGCCCTGTGGATCTGAACACTCACCAATGGTGTCTGAGCACCTGTGTATAAAGCTCAGCCAGCCAGGGCCGGGTGGAAAAGCTGCTGTACACAGAGTGGCCACATGGGGGTGCACTGACGAGCAGTCCTGTCCTCCCAGCTCAGTCCGGGGTGTTCCAATGACTCCAGCCTCCTGATGCTGGGTCACGCTGGCGTCTGCATCTCCCAGGTGAGGCCCCAGGCCATGGTGGAGCAGAGGAAAGGTGCACCTCTGTGTCTGTCTGGTTCCAGATCCACAGAATCAATGGGCATGTTAAAGAGTTGTTATTTTACCCACTGAGGTTGGAGTGCTTTGTTCTCTGGACTCTGAACCTGGGAGAAGATTGTAGGAAAGATGCATGACACTGACTGTTTTATGACTTTGAAGCCAGATTCAACCTTGAACTTCTGAATAAGCAGCAGGAACCCACGGGCAGTTCAGCTGGAGGGAATGGATCTCTTCCAGCTGTGCACTCAGAAAACAAACAAACAAACAAAAAACTGTAGCAAAATCCAGGACAGAGTGTTGAGAAGTGGCTGGAAGGCAGGATGGAGAAGCTTGCCTAGGCTTGTGGACTGGTTGAGATGCCCAGTCTCAGGTGAGCTGCGGCTCTGAAGACAGTCAAGAGGGGCCCGATGCTGCTGTGGAAGAATTCAGTTCAGTTCAGTTCAGTAGCTCAGTCATGTCCAATTCTTTGTGACCCCATGAATCACAGCACGCCAGGCCTCCCTGTCTATCACCAACTCCCAACTCAAACTCACGTCCATCAAGTCTGTGATGCCATCCAGCCATCTCATCCTCCGTTGTCCCCTTCTCCTCCTGCCCCCAATCCCTCCCAGCATCAGAATCTTTTCCAATGAATCAGCTCTTCGCATGAAGTGGCCAAAGTATTGGAGTTTCAGTATTAGCATCAGTCCTTCCAATTAAAACCCAGGACTGATCTCCTTTAGGATGGACTGGTTGGATCTCCTTGCCGTCCAAGGGACTCTCAAGAGTCTTCTCCAACACCACAGTTCAAAAGCATCAATTCTTCGGTGCTCAGCTTTCTTCACAGTCCAACTCTCACATCCATACATGACCACTGGAAGAACCATAGCTGTGACTAGACGGACCTTAGTTGGCAAAGTAATGTCTCTGCTTTTGAATATGCAATCTAGGTTGGTCATAACTTTACTTCCAAGGAGTAAGCATCTTCTAATTTCATGGCTGCAGGTCACCATCTGGAGTGATTTTGGAGCCCAAGAAAATGAAGTCTGACACTGTTTCCACTGTTTCCCCATCTANGCATCTTCTAATTTCATGGCTGCAGGTCACCATCTGGAGTGATTTTGGAGCCCAAGAAAATGAAGTCTGACACTGTTTCCACTGTTTCCCCATCTATTCTCATGAAGTGATGGGACCAGATGCTATGATCTTTGTTTTCTGAATGTTGAGCTTTAAGCCAACTTTTTCACTCTCCTCTTTCACTTTCATCAAGAGGCTTTTTAGTTCCTCTTCACTTTCTGCTATAAAGGTGGTATCATCTGCATATTTCTCCCGGCAATCTTGATTCCAGCTTGTGCTTCTTCCAGCCCATTGTTTCTCATGACGTACTCTGTATATAAGTTAAATAAGCAGGGTGACAATATACAGCCTTGACGTACTCTTTTTCCTATTTGGAACCAGTCTGTCATTCCATGTCCAGTTCTAACTGTTGCTTCCTGACCTGCATATAGGTTTCTCAAGAGACAGGTCAAGTGGTCTGGTATTCCCATCTCTTTCAGAATTTTCCACACTTTATTGTGATCCACACAGTCAAAGACTTTGGCATAGTCAATAAAGCAGAAGTAGATGTTTTTCTGGAACTCTCTTGCTTTTTCCATGATCCAGTGGTTGTTGGCCATTTGATCTCTGGTTCCTCTGCCTTTCCTAAAACCAGCTTGAACATCTGGAAGTTCATGGTTCACATATTGCTGAAGTCTGGCTTGCAGAATTTTGAGCATTACTTTACTAGCTTGTGAGATGAGTCCAATTATGCAGTAGTTTGAGCATTCTTTGGCATTGCCTTTCTTTGGGATTGGAATGAAAACTGACCTTTCCCAGTCCTGTGGCCACTGCTGAGTTTTCCAAATTTGCTGGCATATTGAGTGCAGCACTTTCACAGCATCATCTTTCAGGATTTGAAATAGCTCCACTGGAATTCCATCACCTCCACTAGCTTTGTTCGTAGTGATGCTTTCTAAAGCCCACTTGACTTCACATTCAAGGATGCCTGGCTGTGGAAGAATAGATAGGAGCTATTCCTCACCTTTCCTCAGCCAGCCATAATCCTAGATAACTGAGAGCACACACATGGTGTTTTTTGGTGCCTGGCTGGCATCATCTTGTCCTTGGCATGAGACTTTCTTTTTAAAACAGACTTGAGGCTTCTCACCATGTATTGGAGTAATAAAACACAGAGCTGGTTTCTAATGAGACTGCTATGTGTGGGTAGGGCAGTACGAAGAGCTGAGTTGGTAACCTAGAATGTCATTAGACTTAGATATTTTAGGGACAGAAGACCCAATACCTGTGACAAGTCTGCGAAGACCGGCAGGCCACCATCTCCCTAAAAACACTCAAATAAGATTGGCCTGATTTTAGCCTACCCTTGTGGGCTATCACCAGGAGGCTGTTTCTGGGGATATCCCTCTGTTGTGGCTGTATCTTTAATGTAGATTCTACCTTTTTTTCCATGGTCAAGATGAAGCTCACTGTTCAGATGTGCTAGTGTCTTAAATTCAGACTATAGTGTAAATGACTGATAAGTGATTATTTCTTGAATGATAATTCTGAAGCTAAGACCACTGGGCCACATGAAGCTACTGGGTTGCTGAAAGAGAGAGAATAAATAGGAAGGAGAGAAAGGATGCAGACAGAGAAGACAGGGAATTGACACTCAGACTTCATTGATCTCAAGCCTGTGTTTATGTTTGGGTTTCCCTACAGCTAGAAATATCCTCCTGAATCAACCGGTTGATAATGACCATTGTTGGTTCTGACTGTTGAAAGTCAGTTCTAACTTGCTGGATATCTATTCTGACTGGTTAAGTGTCCTTGAAGATTTGTTGGGCATTTCTTCTGATCGGGAGTTGTGAAGTTCACCCTAGGAGGCTAAACCCCAGTGATAGGAGCAATTCCTAGGATCCAAGTGTGGAAGACAAGCACAGGATGGTCTGCCCAGTCCTTTCACCCCTCTGGGACCCATAGCCTTAGGTCTTGACCAACCTATGTGTGAAAGTTGCCAGTCTTTCTGTCCCCTTCATTCCTAGGAATTCTCTTCTTTCCTGTTGTCCTTAAAAGCAACACCTCTCTCTCTTCACTTAGAATAACACCGGTGGCAAAGACTGTGTGTCCCATCTAAGTCCCTCCTGCCCTCATGATCCTCAAGCCCACAGGAAACACCCTTCCAACTGCAAGCGCATGTGGCCTCTGCCTTCCTCTGGCCTCAGGGGCCCCAGGGCCAGCTCACAGGGCAGGATGAAGTCCTGGGCTGCTGTGGTTCCCAGGAGCAGCCCTCAATCAGGGATGAGTGTGACTGCTGGATAAACATCCCTCTCCACTGGGATATCTCAGAGGCACCCCACACCATCTCCCAGAACTTCTTGGCAGGCGTGAGCTCCTGTCACCCACATTGCTAACCTGCCCATTTCCTCCCCTCCTTCACTTCTTCCTGACAGTTCAGTTCAGTTCAGCGGCTCAGTTGTGTCTGACTCTTTGCAACCCCATGAACCACAGCATGCCAGGCCTCCCTGTCCATCACCAATTCCCAGAGCTCGCCCAAACTCACGTCCATTGAGTTGGTGATGCCATCCAACCATCTCATCCTNAGCCCCCCAAAATAAAGTCTGACACTGTTTCCACTGTTTCCCCATCTATTTCCCATGAAGTGATGGGACCGGATGCCATGATCTTTGTTTTCTGAATGTTGAGCTTTAAGCCAACTTTTTCACTTTCCTCTTTCACTTTCATCAAGAGGCTCTTTAGTTCTTCTTCACTTTCTGCCATAGGGGTGGTATCACCTGCATATCTGAGGTTATTGATATTTCTCCCAGCAATCTTGATTCCAGCTTGTGTTTCTTCCAGCCCATCGTTTTTCGTGATGTACTCTGCATATAAGTTGAATAAATAGGGTGACAGTATACAGCCTTGACGTACTCCTTTTCCTATTTGGAACCAGTCTGTTGTTCCCTGTCCAGTTCTAACTGTTGCTTCCTGACCTGCATACAGATTTCTCAAGAGGCAGGTCNAGTATACAGCCTTGACGTACTCCTTTTCCTATTTGGAACCAGTCTGTTGTTCCCTGTCCAGTTCTAACTGTTGCTTCCTGACCTGCATACAGATAGTAAGTAGTGACAAAACATATTTTTAAAGTTTAAAGTAAGTTGTCTTGAGCATTTTCTAGCAACTTAAAGACATGAGAATGTATGTGAATGGTCGAAACACTTTTGTAAAGACCGTAGGAAGGTTATTGGGGACTTCACTGTTTCTTCCATGAGCCCAATTAGAAATAGTTTGCAAGATGTGGGAAGCTGAAGAGAACATGCCCAAATTGTCCATTTTACTTTCTTATTGGTCACAGGAACTACATTTTCACAAGCAGAGGGCTGGTTTATGACACCAGCTCCACTCGGGTGGGTGGTAGCTTCTCAACTGTCCTAGAAGGGAAAATTGATCTTCTTTTCATCTGCTGTGTTTCCATCATCAGTTCCTGAATTGTTTTCCACTCTTAAATCCATTTTAAATCATTTCTGCTCTTGCCTGCTAGTTGCTCAGTCATGTCCAACTCTTTGTAACTCCATGGACTATACCCTGCCAGGTTCCTCTGTCCATGGAATTCTCCAGGCAAGAATACTGGAGTGGGTTGCCATTTTCTTCTTCAAGGGATCTTTCTGACCCAAGGATTGAACCCAGGTTTCCTGCATTTCAGGTAGATTCTTCCCACATGAGCTACCAGGGAGGCCCCACTCATCTATCCACTCTTAAATCATTTCCACTCTTAAGTCTACTCTTAAGTCATTTTTCCACTCTTAAATCATTTCTGGCACACGGTTGGTCTTGCCAGAGGAATCATAGTGCCCGCTAACCACTGGTCCTGTAGCAGTTCATCGGCTGTGATTCTAGTTGCAGGATCCACTTTTATAGGTTCTTTCAAAATGCTTTTAGCACATCACTTACAAAATCCCCAAGTGGATCTTCAAAACATAGTTAGTTATCCCTTTCTTACTAAGTCAAAAATTTCTCTTCTGAGCTTGCTATAAAGTGTGGTTCCCACATAATAACATGCCCTTGTGCATCTCTGATCCAATGTCACACATGACTATAGCCGTGGGGACTGATGACTGCAGGGTTCCCACTTGTGCTTCACAGCGTTGCTTCCCCACAGCTAAGCCACAATTGCCTTGATGCTGAAGTTGGTAGCATCAATAAAGCTGCTTTAAACCATTGTGCTTTCCAGCTTCAGATCTCTGTATACCCTGTTGTGAAGATATACTCTAGCTGATAGGAGTGAGGCTTTGGATGATCAACCTGGACTCATCTCTGAATTTCTTTGAGTTCTCCCTCTTACAAACCCCATCACAAGGTGCATTCACTTAGGCATCTCAGACACTTGCTTCTGGCATGCAGTGTGTTTCTGTTTCGTACTTTTTAAGAAGCTCAACTCTAGTCCAAGAGACTTGATAGTGGAGCTTCTAGCTGGTCTCCTTTCACCCTTTTAGTGTCTGTTTCCTTATCTGTAACCTCAGGGACCACATCCAAGTTCCCTGTCCCAATAGTCTTCCAAGGCACAGCTTTCCTGAAGAGTTGCTCCATCTCCCATCTTTAGTTGGGCAACTTCTCCTTCTGAAAATATCCCTGAAACCCTTGCTGTTGAGGTGCTTTTCTCTTTGTATTTGGAGTTCCTAAGGGCTCTTCCAAGAGAATGAAGTGGATCTTTGGTGATTGGGAGGGCAATGAATTTGCTGCAAGGCCCCACATAGATGGGATTAGAGGATGAGACCTGAATCTTCAGTATTTAGCAAATCTTTCCCAGAGGCCATGTTTCTGTGGGTAATTTTTTTTTCTTCTTTCTTTCTCTCTGGCGAAATTATGAATTCAGAGCTACCCATGTTTGGTAATCTGACATTTCTTCCACCAATGGGAGGAAACTTTGTTCACAAGAACATACATGAAGTCCCATCTTTCTGAGCCTTGGCAACACTTGAGACATTCGGTGGATTTTCTAATGAAGGGTATTTCCTTAGCGTTGTAGCAAAAGCAACTTGAAAAGGAAGGTGCTTCTGTTTGAAGTAGAAGGAAAAGGTGAGTTGATGACTAATGAGTGAGGTTCATAGTTTAACGATGGGCTACACTCATCTTACAGCAGCAACTTTCAACTTTCAAAGTGGTTCATGTCCCTGAGTTGGAGGTAGACTCAGGGTAAATAAGAGTGGAGGCAAGAAGGTGCAGGTGAAGGGGAGATATCAGAGATCACCTCAAACATGAGACCCTGGGGAAAAGATTTCTTAACAGCTCTGTCCCAGGAGAGACCAAGANGGTAAATAAGAGTGGAGGCAAGAAGGTGCAGGTGAAGGGGAGATATCAGAGATCACCTCAAACATGAGACCCTGGGGAAAAGATTTCTTAACAGCTCTGTCCCAGGAGAGACCAAGAGACTGGAATAGACAAGAGAGAGTTAACTTGGTTTCTTTGCAGTGACACCCTGATTCTGAGGGCCCTGCCTTTCCTTTTCCAATCTGTAAGGACAAGGGGGTAAAGGAGGCAGGTCATTTAAGATTAGGTGGTAGGGGCTGTGGGTAGAGTGATTTTCCTTAGAAGGGGTTCTGGGTAGACAGATGCCAAATGACATGGCATAATGGAGTTAATCAAGAGCATAGGCTAAAAGCTAGGTTAAAGTTTAAGATATTAAATGAAAACATGAAAATCACACATTAACTCTAGTCTTTAGGCACACTACTGGAAGAATTATATAATTTCTCATCTTAGGTCTGGACCAAACATTTCAAGAACCAGAACAGTTTTAGTTGACAGAGGGCAGGACTAAGAAAGGGACTGTGTTGTAAACAATGCTTTATTTGTTTTATTGCTTTACTAAATACCAGTACTATGTTTAACACTAGAAGCAGAGTCATTCATGATTTTAAATCTAATTATACCAGAGACTCAAACATTAGAAAACCCAGAACCCTTGATGTTGTTTTTAACAATCATATGTTTGGATTTAACACTAATAACAAAAACAACAAAGGCAAAAATGAAACAAACAAAGCACCCCCAAATAAGGGGGACTCCATGTGTGTTAGCTGCTCGAGCATGTACTACTCTTGGTGACCCCATATTCTGTAGCCTGCCAGACTCCTCTGTCCATGGAATTCTTCAGGTAAGAATACTGGAGTGGGTTGCCTTTCCCTTCTCCAGGGGATCTTCCCAACTCAGGGATTGAACCTGTGTCTCCTGTCTGCCTAAATCGCAAGCAGAAACTTTACATCTGAGCCACCAGAGAAGCCCAAGTGGGACTATCAGTTCAGTTCAGTTCAGTCGCTCAGCTGTGTCCGACTCTTTGTGACCCCATGAATCGCAGCATGCCAAGCCTCCCTGTCCGTCACCAACTCCCAGAGTTCACTCAGACTCAGTGGGACTATATCAAGGGGTTAATAAAGAACTCATAAAAACTCAGAAAAAATCCAACTAAAAACAGGCAGAAATTTTTCCCAAAGAAGACACACAAATGACCAACAGGTTTTGAAAAGGTGCTCAACATCACTAACTATCAGGGAAATGCAAATCAAAACCACACCTGTTAGAACAGTTATCGCCAAAAGATAAGAAATGAAAGTGTTGGGGAGGTTATGGAGAAAAATGAACCCTCCTACACTGTTGCGGAGAAGGCAATGGCACTCCACTCCAGTACTCTTGCCTGGAAAATCCCATGAACGGAGGAGCCTGGTAGGCTGCAGTCCATGGCGTCTCGAAGAGTTGGACACAACTGAGCGACCTCATTTTCACTTTTCCCTTTCTTGCATTGGAGAAGGAAATGGCAGCCTGCTCCAGCATTCTTGCCTGGAGAATCCTAGGTACAGGGGAGCCTGGTGGGCTGCCGTCTATGGGGTCGCACAGAGTCGGTCATGACTGAAACAACTTAGCAGCAGCAGCAGCACATTTTTGGTGGGAATGTAAATTGGTGCAGCCACTACGGAAAACAGTATGAAGTTTTCTCAAAAAACTAAAAATAGAACTACCATATGAACCAGCATTCCCACTACTGCTGAAGGGAATCAAATCACTATTATAGCTGCAGTTATGTCCATTGTAGCATTATTCACAATAGCCAAGACACAGAAACACCTAAGCATCCCTCAACAGATGGATGGATAAAGAAAATGTGATATATGTGTATGCATACACACACACACACACACACACACACACACACTGGAATATTATTCAGTTTTAAAGAAGAAGGAAATCCTACCATTTGTGACAACATAGATGAAACTTAAGGGCATTATAGTAAGTGAATTGAGTTAGAGAAAGACAAACACCGTATGATCTCAGTTTTATTATATGGAATCACAAACAGTCAACAAACCAAGTTCATAGATGTAGAGAACAGATTGCTGGTTGCCAGAGGTTGGGGGGTGGCAGGAGGGCAAAATAGGTGAAGGTAGTCAAAAGGTACAAACTTCCACTTATAAGATGTATGAGTCCTGGGGTTGCAATGTGTAGGATGGTGACTATAGTTAATAATATAGTATTATGTATTTGAAAGTTGTTAAGAGAGTGGAGTTTAAAAGTTCTTTTCATAAAAATGTTTTTAACTGCGCAGTGATGGAAGTTAACTAGACTTTGTAATAATCCTCTCACAATGTGTACATGTCAAATTATTTTGATGTGCTCCTAAAACTAATTCAATGTTAATGTCAATTATTAATATTCTCAATTAAAACTAATAAAAAAGAAAACCCAGAAGCAATTAAGGGAACTTATTCTTACTCCTCTNTCTACACATGGACATTACCAGATGGTCAATACTGAAATCAGATTGATTATATTCTTTGCAGCCAAAGATGGAGAAGCTCTGTACAGTAAGAAAAACAAGACCAGGAGCTGACTGTGGCTCAGATCATGAACTCCTTATTGCCAAATTCAGACTTAAATTGAAGAAAGTAGGGAAAGCCATTCATGTATGACCTAAATCAAATCCCTTATGATTATACAGTGAAAGTCAAAAAGAGATCCAAGGGATTAGATCTGATAGAGTGCCTGAAGAGCTAGGGATGGAGGTTCATATCATAGTACAGAAGGCAAGGATTAAGATCATCCCCAAGAAAAAGAAATGCAAAAAAGCAAAATGGTTGTCAGAGGAGGCTTTACAAATAACTATGAAAAGAAGAGAAGCAAAAGGCAAAGGAGAAAAAGAAGGATATACCCATTTGAATGCAGAGTNAGAAAAAGAAATGCAAAAAAGCAAAATGGTTGTCAGAGGAGGCTTTACAAATAACTATGAAAAGAAGAGAAGCAAAAGGCAAAGGAGAAAAAGAAGGATATACCCATTTGAATGCAGAGTTTCAAATAATAGCAAGGAGAGATAAGAAAGCCTTCCTCAGTGATTAATGCAAAGAAATAGAGGAAAACGGTAGAATGGGCAAGACTAGAGATCTCTTCAAGAAAATTAGAGATACCAAGGGAACATTTCATACAAAGATGGGCACAATAAAGGACAGAAATGGTATGGACTTAACAGTAGCAGAAGTTATTAAGAAGAGGTGGCAAGAATATATAGAAGAACTATACAAAAAAGATCTTCATGACCTAGATAATCACAGTGGTGTGATCACTCACCTAGAGCCAGATATCCTGGAATGTGAAGTCAAGTGGGCCTTAGGAAGCATCACTATGAACAAAGCTAGTGGAGGTAATGGAATTCCAGTTGAGCTATTTCAAATCCTAGAAGATCATGCTGTGAAAGTGCTGCACTCAATATGTCAGAAAATTTGGAAAACTCAGCAGTGGCCACAGAACTGGAAAAGGTCCATTTTTATTCCAATCCCAAAGAAAGGCAATGCCAAAGAATGCTCAAACTACTGCATGATGGCATTCATCTCACGCACTAGCAAAGTAATGCTCAAAGTTCTCCAAGCCAGGCTTCAACAGTACATGAACCATGAACTTCCAGATGTTCAAGATGGATTTAGAAAAAAAGGCAGAGGAATCAGAGATAAAATTGCCAACATTTTTTGGATCATCAAAAAAGCAAGAGAGTTCCAGAAAAACATCTATTTCTGCTTTATTGACTGTGCCAAAGCCTTTGACTGTGTGGATCACAATAAACTGTGGAAAATTCTTAAAGAGGTGGGAATACCAGACCACCTGACCTGTCTCCTGAGAAATTTGTATTCAGGTCAAGAAGCAACAGTTAGAACTGGACATGGAACAACAGACTGGTTCCAAATAGGGAAAGGAGTATGTCATAAAGACTGTATATTGTCACCCTGCTTATTTAACTTCTATGCAGAGTACATCATGATAAAAGCTGGGCTGGAAGAAGCACAAGCTGGAATCACGATTGCTTGGAGTAATATCAATAACCTCAGATATGCAGATGACACCACCCATATGGCAGAAAGGAAAGAAATAAAGAGCCTCTTGAGAGAGTGAAAAAGTTGGCTTAAAACTCAACGTTTAGAAAACAGAGAACATGGCATCTGGTTCCATCACTTCATGGCAAATAGATGAGGAAACAGTGGCTGACTTTATTTTTTGGGGCTCCCAAATCACTGCAGATGGTGACTGCAGCTATGAAATTAAAAGACGGTTGCTCCCTGGAAGAAAAGTTATGACCAACCTAGACAGCATATTGAAAAGCAGAGATATTATTTTCCCAACAAACGTCTGTCTAGTCAAAGCTATGGTTTTTCCAGTGGTCATGTATAGATGTGAAATTTGGACTACAAAGAAAGCTGAGCACCGAAGAACTGATGCTTTTGAACTGTGGTGTTGGAGAAGACTCTTGAGAGTCCCTTGGACTGCAAAGGAGATCAAACCAGTCAATCCTAAAGGAAATCAGCCCTGAATATTCATTGGAAGGACTGATGCTTAAGCTGAAACTCCAATACTTTGACTACCTGATTCGAAGAACTGAGTCATTTGAAAAGACCCTGATGCTGGGAAAGACTGAAGGTGTGAGGAGAGGGGATGTTAGAGGATGAGATGGTTGGATGGCATCGCTGACTCCGTGGACATGAGTTTGAGTAAACTCAGGAGTTGGTGATGGACAGGAAGGCCTGGCATGCTGCAACCCATCGGGTCGCAAATAGTTGGACGCTGCTGAGTGACTGAACTGAACTGAACTAATATTACTTGAGGCACTTGCTAAGAAATACATGGAAAAGCCCATTGATCTGAATGGCAGTTGTTCTTATAGTTCTTTCCATTACATAGTTTCAAGAATTGAATTTTGGAGAATAAAGTACAATTACAATTTATCTTATGTGTTTTATTATTCCAATAAAATCTCACAATTCAATGCTTTTTAAAGGAAAGAAAAACTAAATTCAATGCTTTTTAAGGAAAGAAAAACTAATAATATTCAGAATAAAGTTCTCCCTCATTTCCTTCTCAGTTTTCATAAAGCATTTATTTTTCTACTATTACTACAAGTCCCTCATTTTTCATTAATAATCTGGAGAATTGACAGGACTAGAACCATTTTCATCTGAAAAGTTGTAAAACAAGGTCATGCAATAAGGAGAAAATATTTCAAATAAAGACTAAGTTTCTTCTTTGCTCAGCTGTCTTATTATTAATAGTGAAGTGGGTGAGAGACAAGTTGCCAGGTAAAGACCTGGCATGTAGATCAGATGTAGATGTAGATTCGAATGGATGTAGATCAGAAGACGGGGCACCTATTCCAGCCCTGCCTCGTGATGGTTGTGAAAACTTGGTAAGTCACCCAACTTTCTCATGGTCAGTTTCCATACTTGGAATTAGAGATACAGTTTCCCTAAGAATAGGCCCAGAAATACTAGTCCCACGAGATATTAGCAGATGGTAAAGAAGAAAGAGGCTTCATGGTCCATACATTTGGGAAATTCTACATTAGACAATTTTAGATTAGACAGAGTTATCTTTACCATGGGCCTTCTCAGAGCCTTCAATATGATAATAACACCGCCAATTTCTAAGAAAAGGATGTAGTGGTTTCTAAACTTAATTCATCACAAAATTACTTCCTTTTGTCTCAGATCTGAGATGCTTACATTGAGAAAAATTTGTGACTATAGAAGGCATGAGCAGACACAAGTAAAGTCCCCCATATTGTTGTGGGGTCACTGGTGGCTCAGTGGTAAAGGATCTGCCCATCAGTGCAGGAAACAAGAGTTTGATTCCTGAGTGGGGAAGATCCCTTGGAGAAGGAAACGGCTACCGTTTCCAATATTCTTGCCTGGGAAATCCCATGGACAGAGGAGCCTGCTGGCCTAGAGTCCTTAGGGTCGCAAAAGGGTCAGACACAACTTAGTGAGTAAACAACAACAACAAAAGGTACTAGGAAGATGATGCACTGTGCTTTGCATTGCTCTTGAGATCAGGAGTCTGTCAGGTGAAGGAATGGTTTGTTATGTATCAAAATATTGCCCAGCTTGGGACTTGCCTGGTGGTCCAGTGGTTAAGAATCTGCCTGTTAATGCAGGGGACAAGGGTTTGACCCCTGGTCTGGGAAGATCCCACATGCCATAGGGCAACTAAACTTGTGTGTCACAGCTATGGGGCTGGTGTGCTGCAGGTACTGAAGCTCGCCCGCCTTGAGCCCATGCTCTGCAGCAACAGAAGCCGCTGCAGTGAGAAGTCTGCACATGGCAACCGGAGAAAGTCCTCACACAGCAAGGAAGGCCCAGCTCAGCCAAAAAAAAAAAAATGTTGGCCAGCTTGATCATCCAGTGGTAGTAGACTAGTCATATGGTCTGTCCTGATAGCTCAGTTGGTAAAGAATCTGCCTGCAATGCAGGAGACCCTGGTTCGATTCCTGGGTTGGGAAGGTCCCCTGGAGAAGGGAAAGGCTACCTACACAGTATTCTGGCCTGGAGAATTCCATGGACTGTATAGTCCGTGGGGTTGCAAAGAGTCGGACATGACTGAGTGACTTTCGATTTCACTTTCTGCTCTCTAGTAAGATTGTCAAGAAAATCATAAGGTCACAAACACACTACTGGCCAGGACCATTTTTCATTACTGCTTTCTCTCATCTCCTTTTTAGTAAGGGAAGTTCTAAGTTAAAATGAGAATGAAAAGTAAAACCACAGACATTAATTTGCTGAATTCTGAACTAAATCAATGTACAAGACGATCCATTTTGGGCACAAAATAAGGATTTCAAAATTCAATCAAATTATATTTTTTGTGTATGTTTCTCTTTACATATAAATATGATAATATAATATTAATATATAAAAATAAATATTTATTGTGTAACCAAAAGAATTTTAAAGCTCCTTGTCTGACTTTTTAAACTTTGTTCATTTCCATGAAATTTGGGTTTTTAATAGAAGAGTGTTGCATATAAAAGTTTTAGTGTCTTGAATCATATTCTGAATTTGGATATGGATTGTTTTAATACACTTTTGCCATAAGTCTATATGTTTCAAAGCTTGGACACTAAACACACATTATTTTCATGGTTGTTGTTTAGTCACTAACTTGTATCTGACTCTTTGCAACCCCCTCGACTGCAGCACCCCAGGCTTCCCTGTCCTTCACTGTCTCCTGGAGTTTGTCAAAGTCATATTCATTGAGTCAATGATGCTATCCAACCATCTCATCCTCTGTCATCCCCTTCTCCTGCCCTGAATCTTCCCAGCATCAGAGTCTTTTCCAGTGAGCTGGCTCTTTGCATCAGGTGGCTAAATTATTGGAGAACCCCATTAACAGTAATGAAAGGCAAACACACATTATTATACGACTATTATGATTTTTTTATCTCTTGCCCCTCACTTTTACATTAATCCTTATGTCTCTTGACAACTACATTCCTCTGCCTGCCTCCATTAGTATTTCTGCTTTATTCTGGGCAAGGTAACTAGAGGAGCAGGTATAATGGAATCTGCACTTAAATGAACCTAATAGGCACAAAGTAACAGGCCACCCTTCAATAACGGGAGTACAGGAGGTGAGAAGCAGGGCCTGAGGCACTTTCTGTGTTTCTTTCTAGAATAAAAATTTTGTTCTGATGTGGCTGTTTGCTCTCTAGAAAAGTACTTATAACTGTAGTGATTTAGAAAGTTACTTTCTAAAATTTGTGTTAGTTTCTCAATTGTGTCCGGCTTGTTGCGACCCCACGGACTGTATCGCCTGCTAGTTTCCTCCATCATGGGATTTTCCAGGAAAGAATACTGGAGTAGATTCTGAAATTTACAGAACATATAATGCTCATTTTAGAGGATTTGGAAAATACAGAAAGGTACAAAAACTATAATGAAAAATTATAATCTGAGTTAAGAATAACCACTATAAACATCTGCACATAGTTTTTCCTTTTTATTTGCATATATATGTCATATATATATTTTGTGCTTATATAAAATATGGTTTATATTGCATTGAGAGTTTTGTATTAATTTTTCATGTGGCAGTGTTAATAAGCATCTCCTATATCATCACAGTTTTTTTTTTCTTCAAAATCCTTATCCATGTTGTGACTATGCTCCTCACATGAATGTACAGTAGTTAATCTAACTATCTCCACATTATTGGAAGTGTTTGATATTTTGCAACCACTATGATGAAAAATCTTGTAAATAAATATCTGTCTACATCTCAAATCAGTTTTTAGACTAAATACTCAAATGAAAATACTGAATAGAATATATGAAATATGATGAGCATTCTCACAGCTAAGTTGCTGTGTATATCCTTAGTTATTTCTGTACATAAATTTTGTGAAGTGGATTTGCTGTTCAAAGAATATGCAGGTTTTGTTTAACTATTTGTATTTTTAAAATTGGATTAGGTCTTTCTGTCTTTTTCTTCTCATGGTGAAAGAAATACATGCTCACTGTAAAAAATATTCAGACACAAAAAATCATGAAGAAGAAAACAGAAGTTACCTGTCTTTCCATAATTCTTGTTGACATATGGATTCTGGGCTGACATACAGAAATATGTGCACCAATGTGAGAAGTTATGTAGACCTCCATCATTTCAAAAAATGGGATCCACACTATGCAAACTGTTATATACTGATATTTTCAGAAAACTTACATTAAAGCATGGCACATTCAGAAAAATATGCACAAAACATAAAGTTTATAGTTGGATAAGTATTCACAAATAAACAGTCAGATTAAGAAAAAGAAAAAATGTAAAACACTTCACCAGGTTGTATGCTATCCTTAGCCAGGTGCCATGCTAACTCTGCATCATTCTAATTTTACTTAATGGGCTCCTGAAAGGAACATTTAAAATGGGTCAGGAATACATTTTCTTGTTAACGAAGAAGCGATTCAATATATTTCATTGACTACAAGACATCATTGATTTTTAGCATCCCTTTGTTTAAAAAGATAGAGAGGGAGGAAGAAAAGGAGGGAGAAAGGAAAGGGAGAAAGAAGGAAGAAGAGGGAGACAGAAAAAGCAAGCAAGCAAGCAACAGCTGCCATCTATACCATAGCACAACATTTGTTGATGGAATAGTCCTGTGTCATAAGAAGTTTCTTAAAAAAAAAAAACTGATATAAAATTGACATTTAACACGATATTAGTTTTGGGTGTGCAAACATGATGATTCAGTATTTATAAATTGCAAAATGATCATCACAATAAGTCTAGCTAACCTCCATCACTAGACATAATGCATTTTTTTTTCTTGTGATGAGAACTTTTAAAATCTACTCTCTCAGCAACTTGCAAGAGTATAATACAGTATTATAAGCTATAGTCACCATGCTGTAAATTACATCCCAGGACTTATGCATCTTATGACTGGAAGCTTGTACCTTTGGACTCCTTCACCCACTTCCCCCATTTTGCCCAGCCCCATCCCTTGCCTCTGGCAACCATCAATTTGTTCTCTGAATCCATGAGTGTGTTTTTTTGGTTTATTTTAGATTCCCTTATAAATGAGATAATGCAATATTTATCTTTCTCTGCATAATCAGCTTCTTGATGCTTCTGAAATCTTCTATGCTGAAATTTGCCAGTTTCTCCACCCTTTAAGCTGCATTGTATGGTGTGTGAAGGTATTTTCCTATTTTTCGCCACTTTGGGTATCTTCTCTCTTGGTTTCCTTCAAGCACTGGTTGTTTCTTCCCAGAAAATGTGAAACTGAGATCATTCTTCTAATGAGATTATTTGCTTCAGTAATATTACATTTCTGCTCTGCTTTTTATGTTTCCACATCTTTCTGTACACATTGAATAATTTTGTTTCAATACTGGTTATGGTAAAATCTTTTGAAAGACATTTTATAATAAATAATAATTAAACTCAGCATATGTAATGCCAAGAAAGTGTATAAGTGAAATTTGAAATGACAAATATATAAAAGCCTTGCTGGAGTTCATTCATACCCAAGCAGTTAGGAGGACAGGAGAATCTGTGTGAAAAATGTAGTCCTAAGAGTTGATGAAATCAACTCTTGTTGATTTCAAATGTAGTACATATGCAGCATCAACATTTATATAACTGATATTTTATTGGTTTATTGTTTTATCTCTTCACAGATTATATCGGAGAAGGCAAAGGCACCTCACTCCAGTACTCTTGCTTGGAAAATCCCATGGACGGAGGAGCCTGGTAGGCTGCAGTCCTTAGGGTCTCGAAGAGTCGGACACGACTGAGTGACTTCTCTTTCACTTTTTACTTTTATGCACTGGAGAAGGAAATGGCAACCCACTCCAGTGTTCTTGCCTGGAGAATCTCAGGGACGGGGGAGCCTGGTGGGCTGCCGTCTATGGGATCTCACAGAGTCGGACACGACTGAAGCGAGTTAGCAGCAGCAGCAGCACAGATTATATAAATGGAAAAGGAAATGGCAACCCACTCCGGTATTCTTGCTTGGGAAATACCATAGACAGAGGAGCCTGGTGGACTACAGTTGCAAGAGTCAAACACAGCTTGGTGACTAAACAAACAGCACACTGTTCTTACATAAGTGCTAACAAATCTTTAAAAAATGATTTCAGTCCTTTTCTAAAAAGTTACCCTGTCACTTCAGTTAAAATTTGGAGGAAAATTGTCCTTTGGAAGAGAATGTAAACTACTAATATGATAAAATATTGATAAATTTTTAGGTTAAAATCCCATTAATTCATGATTTAATAGCTCACAAACATGCTGAAAAAGAAGTCCCATCAAAGCTGTAGGATAAACTGGGGTTACTGCTACCAAAGATGTCACAGCTGGCACTTAAGTCTGACCAAGGTGGCCAAGATCAGGGGCAGTTTCCTTAGATTATTCTACCAAAGAACAGCATGAGTATAGAAGATCAGCAATGAAATGTTTGAGAGGTACTAAGAGCATGATGATTATTGCAAATTGCATTTAATTACACTTCATGTTAAAAGACATAATCCTCCTCATCTACAGCCTATGGAATGGAAAGTCGGAGCACAAGATTCAAAGACTTCCTTAATTCAATATTTTTCGAATTCCAGATTGTGCAGAAAAAGAACAACTGTACCCAATTTTACCTCTTAAGAGAAAGCATTTAGGGACTTCCCCGGTGGTCCAGTGGCTAAGACTCCTCATTCACAGTGCAGAGGGCATGTTTGATCTCTGGTCAGGGAACTAAATCCACATGCTAAGAGTACGCATGTCACAACTGAAGATCCCATGTGCTGCAGCTAAGACCTGGTGGAGCCAAACAAATAGGTATTTAAAAAGGCAAAAGAAAAAACATTTACACTCATTTAAATTC
>SJYW01021452.1:0-23528 GCA_006410735.1 Raphicerus campestris | reverse complement strand
CTTTTTCCCCAATAATACTTTGGTGCTAAAGGATTATTTATTAGGAAGTAGGATTTGTAGCAGGTTTGAATTTTGCATCAAGCTTGTCATGAAGTAAAAGCAGAATCTACATACAGGTATAATTGGATATCAAGGCTTTATTTATAATGGTGTTAGATTAAATATGAATTTGATGTACATGAATTCAAATGTCTGAAGAGAGAAAAGAGAAAGAGATAAGAGAAAGAGAGGAAGAGAGAAAAGCAAAGAGATAATGATGTGAATGTTAGAAAATTCCATCCCCTCTTCAATAATAACAAATTTATATCTGAGAGTGAGCATGACAAGGGTGATATTGGATACAATGTCTTTGCTGAACACACTGACAAGTGATATGTATATGTCTCCTTTCTGTTGAAAATTTTCAGTAGTAATTTTACAACACTAGATTAGTCTTTTGTTACCTAGATGAAAAATTATCTGCAAATCATATCATCTCCAAACAGGAAAATTTCTCCTTTCTAATTTATCTCTCTTTTAGAATATTTGTACCTCATTTTCTCTTTCTTAATATATAGATTGGAGATTCTGGTTTGAATAATGGATGTGAAAGCAAGTATTCTATTCTTGTTCCTAATTTAGTTACTATGGATATTTTTCATCATGTTAAGAATCTATTTTTGTAGTGTTGATTCATAAAGTTTTTTTTTTTTTTAAAGAAAAATAGATTCTCTAGGCCAGAATCCTAGAAAGGGTAGCCTTTCCCTTCACCAGGGGATCTTCCCAACCCAGGGATCAAAGCCAGGTCTCCCGTATTACAAGCAGATTCTTTACTAGCTGAGTCACAAGAGAAGCCCAAGAATACTGGAGCAGGTATCCTATCTCTTTTCCAGAGGATAGTCCCAACTCAAGAATTGAACTGTGGTCTCCTGCATTGCAGACAGATTCTTTACCAACTGAGTTATCAGGGAAGCCCTTGTAAATGTTATCAAGTATCTTTTCAATACTGATTGAGGTGATCTTATACTTCTTTGCTTTGACTAATTTTATAAAGTATATGCTTTTTTCTTTGATATTTCATCATGCTTACATCCGTAAAGTCAATGTGGCAATGGTATATTATTGCTATGGACTTTAAGGTCTGAGTTATTTATATTTTTCACATCTATATTCCCAAGTGAGATTTGTTTGTGTTTTACTTCTTTGTCAGATTTTTGGATTAACTGTCTTTTATTTCATCTTTTCTGCCTCATTTTGTCTGATTTGATATCTAAAAAGTTCCTTTTAATTCTATTATTATTTTTAAAGTATAATTTTCATAAAGTTGAGCATAAACATACTCTATAATTCATCAGTTCTATTGGATAGAAACTGTTTAAACCTATTCCAATTCAGATTGTTATAGCCCCATAATAATGCATATGTGTATTAGAAGACATATGAAGAATGTTTATGATAATATTATTTATAATGGAAAATATTGGGAATCATTTAATTGCAATTAGTTGTAAAATGAAAAATATATTGTATATGCAATATTACACATCACCAGAATTACTTTCAAAAACAAAATGCTGTGTAAAAAACACATAGGAAGAATATATAAGATATGACTCACTTTACATAAAAGCTCAAAACAAGCAATACTAAATAGGTTATTGTTTGGGGATTTATTCATATGTCTCTAAGAAGAAATTACAAAGAAAGGGGAAAAAATGCTTAATACAAAATCCAGATAGTAAAAACAAGGGTCACAGATATGGGTGAGGAGGAGCGCTCTAGTGCGTTTCAAAATTACTTGCAACTTTCTTTTCAAGGTCAAACTATGGATAAATGGATGTTTATGTTATTGTTATTGCTTTTGAACTGTCAATTTACATGCGTATACTCTTTTGTATGTCTCACTGTATTAGCTTCCTAAGGCTATTGTTACCAATTGTTACAAAGTAGGCATCTTTCTAGGAACTAAATCAAACCGTCAGAAAGGCTCGACTTCTTCTGAAGGCTCTAGTGGGAAAGTCTTCCTTGCTTCGTAGCTTCTAGAGGCTCCCAGCAATCTCTGGTTTGTATGTGCATACCTCCTTTCTCTGCTTCCATCTTTATATGGCCTTCTCCGCTGGGTGGGTTTCTATGTATCTCTTCTTCCTTTAAGTACACCACCCTGTAAGGCCCACCCTAATCCTCTAAGACTTCCGCTTAATTTAACTAATTATATCTAATTACATCTGCCAAGATTCTATTTCTAAAGTGACCAGTTTTGAGGTTCTGTGTGGATGTGAGGTTTGGGGGAACACTATTTAACCTAATATTTAGGTATATAATTTGTTGTTGTTGTTGTTTTAAAATATAAATTTATTTATTTTAATTGGAGGCTAATTACTTTACAATATTGTATTGGTTTTGCCATTCATCAACATGAATCGGCCACAGGTATACACGTGTTCCCCATCCTGAGCCCCCCTCCCTCCTCCCTCTCCATACCATCCCTCTGGGTCATCTCAGTGCACCAGCCCCAAGCATCCAGTAACATGCATCGAACCTGGACTGGCGATTCATTTCATATATGATATTATACATGTTAGGTATATAGATACATTTAAAAACAAAAGCAAGGAAAGGAGGGTGGATTGAATTGGGAGATTTGGGTTGACGTATATACACTACTGATACTATGCATAATTAATGAAAACCTACTGTATAGCTCAAGGAACTCTGTGCTCTGTGATGACCTAAATGGGAAGGAAATCCCCCCCAAAGAAGGGATATATGTACATGTAGAGTTGATTTCACTTTGCTGTATGGTAGAAACTAATGCAACATTGTAAAGCAACTATTCTCCAATAAAAATTGATTAATAAAAAATTGCAGAGTAGTATAAGGCTATGAGCCTGGGAATAACTTTAGCTTAATTTGACTGTTTCTTATTCTTTTTAAAAAACTAAATGATTTTTGCTCTTATAGCTGTTCCTCTGCAACCTGATTGTTCCATTTCCTTTTTCTCTAGTCATGCTGCATTGCTTCCTAGGCTCCGTGTTGCTTTCTTCTGTTTCTTTGCCATTGAAGCAGTGAAGGGCTAGTTGGGCTTGGCTTCCCTNTGATTCCAGCTTGTGCTTCTTCCAGCCCAGCGTTTCTCATCACACTTGGCTAACTGCAGGCATCTTCTCTTCCTATAACTGTTGAATAACTGGCTGCAAATGTGATTCTTCTTGAAACAATCCATCATCTTCTTACTGCATCAAAAACAGTAAAGAAAAATTTGCTGCTTCTGCAGGACGCTTTTACAGTGGCCCATTCCTGACTCCCAACCTGTCTCTTCCATATCTCATACCTTAGAAGTGACCATTTTCTGCCTGTCTATTTCATCTCTTAGTCAGATGGCCTTCTACATAGTTACAACCTCAGAATGCTGCAGGAGGCAACTGACAATGCAGTTTAGGGAAGGGAGGCCACGGCCCAGTATGAAAAGAATAGTCTGATATTTTTGCTTCTTTTTTTATTAAATTTTAGAAAAATATGAAAAGAAAAGTTATGTAAATATTTGCTTTGATCATTTGAAGTTTTCTTGGCCTCAGCTTTCAGAGAGCTTTGTGGTTAAACCTGGAATGTAATACAATTCTAAAACTGCTAGAAATGTATTTTCTAAAGTCCTAAGGATGTAAAATTGTTCCTTTGCATTTATTTTTGTCATTGTTTACTTTATATACATATTCAAACGTGCACATGTACATTTTTAAGCTACTGGATAACAAAAATTTTAAAACTATGTTATTGTGTAGCAGTAGTTTCTTCATTTTCATTGTTAAACATTATTACATTATATAAAATATATCATAATTAATCCATTTTACTCTTAAAACTTTTATTATGGTAAAGTATATATAACATAAAATTTACTATTTTAACCATCTTGAAGTGTTTAGTTCAGTGGCATTAAGTATGTTTAAACTGTTGCACAACCATTCACCACCATCTATTTCCAGAAATTTTCATCATCCAAACTGAAACTCCATACCCATTAAACAATAATTTCCTGTTCCCCTTTCTCCCAATGCCTGCCAACTTCCATTCTACTTTTTACCCCTGTGAGTTTGACTACTATAGGGACCTCAGATAAGTGGAATCATAAAATATTTGTCCTTTTGTGTCTGGCTTATTTCAATTAACATGTTTTCAAGGTTCATATATGTTGGGATATATTTAAGACTTACTTTCCTTTGAAGGCTGAATAAATCTATTCATCTATTAATGGGCATCTGTTAATGGGCATTTGGCTTGCTACCATTTTTTGACTATTGTGAATATTGTTCATATGAACATGAGTGTACCAATATCCACTCAGATCTCTGCTTTCTATTTTGAGTATCCACAAGTGGAATTAAGATAATTTTATGTATAATTTTTTGAGGAATTACCATACCATTTTCCACAGTGGCTGCGGCATTTACATTTCTCTCTCTCCATTCTACTGTTGATGGACATTTTGGGGGGTTGTTTCTAGTTTGGGCTGCTATGAATAATACTAAAAGCAAGCTTATACATGTACATTGGTGCATCTATGTACACATTTTCATCGAGTATATGCAAGGAACAGGACTGTACATTTGCTTTTTCACCCTAACAGAGGATCCCAGACTTTTTCCAAAGTACCAGTACCAATTGACACTACTGCCAGCACTGTGAGAGTTCCATTTGTTTCCATTTTTGCCAACTCGGCACTGTCAGTTGTTAAAATGTTAGCCATTATGATGAGTATGTAGTATATCTCACTGGGACTAATGATGCCTAGTATCTTTCAGATGTTTATTGATCATTTGGGTAGACTCTTTCATGAGTGTCTGGTTTAAAGCTTTTGCCTTTAAAAACTTGGATTGTCTGTCTTTTTCTCATTGATTTTAAAGAATTTTTTGTTATATTCTGAATATTAGNTTATGATGAGTATGTAGTATATCTCACTGGGACTAATGATGCCTAGTATCTTTCAGATGTTTATTGATCATTTGGGTAGACTCTTTCATGAGTGTCTGGTTTAAAGCTTTTGCCTTTAAAAACTTGGATTGTCTGTCTTTTTCTCATTGATTTTAAAGAATTTTTTGTTATATTCTGAATATTAGTTTTTTTATTGGATATATGCTTTGCAAATATATTTTCCTACTCTGTGGCTTGCCTCTTTACTTATGCACTATACCTTTAAAAACATACTTGTCCCTATATACAGTTTCAATCACAATTAGAATTTTTTCATTTACATTTCTAATTGGTTATTATTAATCTGCATAAAAGATGTTAATGTATAATATTTATTTTATAATTAGCTCCTTTATCAAATTAATTCTGTGTTTTATTCAATAATGTCATCTAAAAAGAAGAAAGATATTGATCTTCTTTTTCATGTTTTGTTTATTTTGCTTTTGGGCATTAGCTAAATGTTTCTAAACATTATTGAGAAGTAGTGGTCATAATGTACATTCCTATCTTGGTCCTGGTTTTAATGGGAATGACTTTAGTAATTCACTGTTTAGCATATAATTTGCTGTGGTCTTTTCCATTTTATATTGTATGTGGTTATGGCCTCAGAATGATGTAGAAAGTAAAGTGCTAATTATAATTGGTGGAAGGGTCCAGTATTGTACTAGAGCCCCAAATTTGAGTCCTCTGTTTCCATTGAGAAGGAAATGGCAACCCACTCCATTATTCTTGCCTGGAGAATCCCATGGACAGAGGAGCCTGGCAGGCTACAGTCTATGGGGTCGCAAGAGTCGGACAAGACTGAGCTACTAAGCAGAGCTGTTTCCATTAAAATAAGGTAGTGTCTTTCAAAAGTTTTTAATCATTTTGACTTATCATATTTCAGCCTCAGTTTTTTTCCATATATATTTGGAAAGCAATGCTTACACTTTAAGTATGTTATGTATTTTTATGTATGTTTACCTTTTCATGTACGAGTCTAGTGTTTTCTATTCTATTTTCATTCAAAATATATTGGTTGAAAATGAAGTCGCATAGTCATGTCCAACTCTTTGGGACCCCATGGACTGTAGTCTACCAGGCTTCTACTGGAGCGGGTTGCCATTTCTTTCTCCAGGGGATCTTCCCAACCCAGGAACTGAACCCAGGTCTCCTGCATTGCAGGTAGATGCTTTACCCTCTGAGCCACCAGGAAGCCAGACCTACTTGGCTGATTTTGTGAACAATTAATAGCTTGGGATCCATTGTTGGAAACATTCTTTCTTAAGTTAATATGTGTCTCTTTCCTAGCCTGTGGGCTAAGAAAAGGTCCTATGGGTAATAATTCAATGAAACACAGGGAATACTTGAGGACACATTTGTTAATACTTCATAATACTATCCTGTTGCACTATTTAAAAACTGGAAAATTTCAGAGGTTTTTGAAAATGACTTACATGAAATTCTTAGCTTTAATCACACTTGATGGCTCAGTTTCTTGAGTGAGTTGAAACATTGCTTCTGAACTGATGACTATTTATTTACAAATTACAATTTTTCATATGTCATTGTGAAAACAGTTTCTGATTAGGTAATAAAAAGGTTAGTAATAGCTGTATTAGTCAACTATTGATGTGATAAAATGGCATAAAAATGACTCCAGAATCTCAGTGGTGTACAACAACAAACTAATTTCTCCACCCACAGATCTATAGGTTAGTTGAAACAGTTCTACTTTAGGCTCAGAGTTGGGTTCAAGTCTGTTACTTATTTTTGAGATCACAGAGCAGCTGTAAAGCACCTGCTTTCCTCTTGGAAGATGGCAGAAGTACAAGACAGGGAGCAAACTTATAGGAAATCATTAAAGACCTCTGCTCTGAAATGGCACACTGTCATTTTGTTGACATTCTGTTGGCCAAAACAAGTCAAATGCCTGGGTCTACCATCAGTGGGGTGGAGAAGTGCACTGTGGAGTTGGTTGACAAGGATTGGGGGGAAAGAAAGAACTCAGAGCCAATAATTCACCCTCTTACATTAGGTAGCAGTTTCAGAACCACATTTATTCTGTTCACTTATATCTGTAGTCAGAATGGTCACTGCTCAAAATAAGAAATACATTGGCCCTTTATTTCATTACGAGAAAATTTAATTCCTTGATAGTGTTTTTCTTGAAAAAAAGATTACATTTGCATTGTATAAGCAATTGTTTTCCAGTATATTTGTTGAACCCTTTAAAAAGAAGTTTTTTAATCTTATGCAAGGTAGCCAAGGAAATATGTCCTTTGGATAGTTGTTATACTGCATTTTTTTTAGCCTCAGTGCATGCAACATTTCTAGTAAATATCCAGCCATGGAAGAAAAAAACTTTTTTGAAGAATCTCGTATAGGAAGAAAAGGCCTCTTGCCTAATTCCCTTTATGATGAAGTTCTTAACTATACCATATCTTTCCCTGTGGGGCCACACAGTTATTTAATCAATAGAAGCTTTACAAATTGTTATCTCCTACTTTGATTCCTGTCTTGAATTCAGTTGTAGAAAGATTTCTCAGTGTAATTAAAAATGTATAAGTCAACAAGTAAAGCTGAACGATGGGAAAAGCCAGTATAAAGTCAATTCTGTGATGCCTTCAATGCTCTCTATTGGAGTTGGCAGAACTATGGCCCATGGGCCAAATGTGGCCAAACATGTATTTTTGTGAGTGAAGTTTTACTGAAACACAGCCATTGGAATCCACTTAAATGTTGTCTATGACTACTTTTATAAGCCATTGGCAGGGCTGAGTACTTGTGACAAAGACCATATGGCCCACACAGAGGCTAAGATATTTGCTATCTGGTCCTGTACAGAAAAATCTGACCGCTGCCACTCTATATAGTTATCATAGTTAAAAGAACAGTTTTTAAAATGTAAATATTACAAAATAAAATGCTTTTGATTTCTTAAAAAACAAAGTTCCTGCATTTTATCCTTGTACCCCCTGAAGGTCTGGTATTTTTAAGGAATATCTGACAATCCTCTTTTAGGACAGATGAGTAGCAATGAGCACGGGTGGGTCATGCTTGGTAACAAACAACCCCCAATGCTCAAAGCCTTAACATAGTAGGTTCAGTTCTCACTGTTCCTGAGTACTCATTGTAGGCTTCAGACTGTTGGAGAAGCCATTATCTGGAGAGCTTCCGGTCACATTAGCCAAAGCAAAAAGAATGTGGCTACTTGTGTCCTGGGTGTTAAAGCTTCCAACCAGAAGTGACAAGCATCATTTTTCTCAGGCCAAAGTGAGTCATATGGCTATATCTAATCTCAAGGGACTGGGGAGGTACAGTCCTATCATATGGGCTTCTCAGGTGGCACTAATGGTAAAGAGCCTGCCTGCCAATGCAGGGGATGCAAGAGACATGGGTTTGATCCTCAGGATTGGGATGATCCCCTGGAGAAGGAAATGGCAATCCACTCCAGGATTCTTGCCTGGAAAATCCCATGGGCAGAGGAGCCTGGTGGGCTAAGTCCATGGGGTCACCAAAGAGTCGGACATGGCTGAATGGCACACACACAGTCCCATCATAGACCTAGGAAAGAGAGTGAAATACTTGGTAGGCAGCACCAGTGACTGCTACTGTATGTTACAGAGATCATTTCAGAGACTAATTTCTTTGCAATAGGAGACTGGTTACCAGCTTCTTGGGAAGCACAGGCCTAATGTCTCTGAGGTGGAGTTTTGCAAGGAAAAGAGGTGGGTAACATAAATTCTTTTTACTTCCTTTCTCTGCTCTTCTGTTTCAGGGCTTCTTCTATGCTTTGATTGCTACAAATTTTGCACAGAGAACACTGGATTATTAATTTCCTTTGTTGCCAGTTTTACAGCACCCTTGCATCTGTTTGGCTTCACAAGTATTTGATGTGCTGTTGAGATGCTGAAATTTAGAGTCACTTGCTGGCTTCCAACTTACCTTGAAAATTTTGCTCTTCTTATAAAATTCTATGCTGGGCCAAACTAAAAACATTTTAAAGTACCTGAAAAAGCAAGTTGATGAAACCCATCACCTAGTGGCTAATTTTCAAGCTAGTACTGGAAATGAAGCTATTTACTTAATTTTTCACCTCAAAGTATTGTTCAGGGACAGACATAACGCATCAAAACTGCTAGAAATTGAAACCAAGTAAATTGGTCTTTCAGTTACTTGGAACTTCTGTTTTGAAGAAGGTATTTTGTTTTCTCTTCCCAAACCTTCTAAATGGCTCCAGAGAAAACAGTCCTATGGTGTATAATGGACATATCCAGCCCAGTGTCTCAGTCTAGAAGAGGATGTCAAGAGGAACTGAGGTCACCTTGACCATTTTCTATCGAGAGTTCATGGAAGGAAGCTGTGGGAACTGAAATATCCCACTTTAGGGGTTTGTGTGTCAGTTGTAGATGATTGGGTTTTATTGAATCTTGTTTCTAGAAAGTTTCACATAGCATTTATGTTCACTCTCTCCTTTTCTTGATTATGGAGTTAACATTTGAGACCCAAGGGGTTAAACCGTGCCTTGTCCAGACAATTTAGAACCTGTTAGAAGAAACCAATATTCTAACTCGAGGAATCAAGAGTAAACTGGACTACGAGCCCCAGGTGGCTACAGATTTTTGATGGGTGAGCAAAGAGTGCTGGGCACANCATTTTTTTTAGCCTCAGTGCATGCAACATTTCTAGTAAATATCCAGCCATGGAAGAAAAAAACTTTTTTGAAGAATCTCGTATAGGAAGAAAAGGCCTCTTGCCTAATTCCCTTTATGATGAAGTTCTTAACTATACCATATCTTTCCCTGTGGGGCCACACAGTTATTTAATCAATAGAAGCTTTACAAATTGTTATCTCCTACTTTGATTCCTGTCTTGAATTCAGTTGTAGAAAGATTTCTCAGTGTAATTAAAAATGTATAAGTCAACAAGTAAAGCTGAACGATGGGAAAAGCCAGTATAAAGTCAATTCTGTGATGCCTTCAATGCTCTCTATTGGAGTTGGCAGAACTATGGCCCATGGGCCAAATGTGGCCAAACATGTATTTTTGTGAGTGAAGTTTTACTGAAACACAGCCATTGGAATCCACTTAAATGTTGTCTATGACTACTTTTATAAGCCATTGGCAGGGCTGAGTACTTGTGACAAAGACCATATGGCCCACACAGAGGCTAAGATATTTGCTATCTGGTCCTGTACAGAAAAATCTGACCGCTGCCACTCTATATAGTTATCATAGTTAAAAGAACAGTTTTTAAAATGTAAATATTACAAAATAAAATGCTTTTGATTTCTTAAAAAACAAAGTTCCTGCATTTTATCCTTGTATCCACTGAAGGTCTGGTATTTTTAAGGAATATCTGACAATCCTCTTTTAGGACAGATGAGTAGCAATGAGCATGGGTGGGTCATGCTTGGTAACAAACAACCCCCAATGCTCAAAGCCTTAACATAGTAGGTTCAGTTCTCACTGTTCCTAAGTACTCATTGTAGACTTCAGACTGTTGGAGAAGCCATTATCTGGAGAGCTTCCGGTCACATTAGCCAAAGCAAAAAGAATGTGGCTACTTGTGTCCTGGGTGTTAAAGCTTCCAACCAGAAGTGACAAGCATCATTTTTCTCAGGCCAAAGTGAGTCATATGGCTATATCTAATCTCAAGGGACTGGGGAGGTACAGTCCTATCATATGGGCTTCTCAGGTGGCACTAATGGTAAAGAGCCTGGCTGCCAATGCAGGGGATGCAAGAGACATGGGTTTGATCCTCAGGATTGGGACAATCCCCTGGAGAAGGAAATGACAATCCACTCCAGGATTCTTGCCTGGAAAATCCCATGGGCAGAGGAGCCTGGTGGGCTAAATCCATGGGGTCACCAAAGAGTCGGACATGGCTGAATGACACACACACAGTCCCATCATAGACCTAGGAAAGAGAGTGAAAGACTTGGTAGGCAGCACCAGTGACTGCTACTGTATGTTACAGAGATCATTTCAGAGACTAATTTCTTTGCAATAGGAGACTGGTTACCAGCTTCTTGGGAAGCACAGGCCTAATGTCTCTGAGGTGGAGTTTTGCAAGGAAAAGAGGTGGGTAACATAAATTCTTTTTACTTCCTTTCTCTGCTCTTCTGTTTCAGGGCTTCTTCTATGCTTTGATTGCTACAAATTTTGCACAGAGAACACTGGATTATTAATTTCCTTTGTTGCCAGTTTTACAGCACCCTTGCATCTGTTTGGCTTCACAAGTATTTGATGTGCTGTTGAGATGCTGAAATTTAGAGTCACTTGCTGGCTTCCAACTTACCTTGAAAATTTTGCTCTTCTTATAAAATTCTATGCTGGGCCAAACTAAAAACATTTTAAAGTACCTGAAAAAGCAAGTTGATGAAACCCATCACCTAGTGGCTAATTTTCAAGCTAGTACTGGAAATGAAGCTATTTACTTAATTTTTCACCTCAAAGTATTGTTCAGGGACAGACATAACGCATCAAAACTGCTAGAAATTGAAACCAAGTAAATTGGTCTTTCAGTTACTTGGAACTTCTGTTTTGAAGAAGGTATTTTGTTTTCTCTTCCCAAACCTTCTAAATGGCTCCAGAGAAAACAGTCCTATGGTGTATAATGGACATATCCAGCCCAGTGTCTCAGTCTAGAAGAGGATGTCAAGAGGAACTGAGGTCACCTTGACCATTTTCTATCGAGAGTTCATGGAAGGAAGCTGTGGGAACTGAAATATCCCACTTTAGGGGTTTGTGTGTCAGTTGTAGATGATTGGGTTTTATTGAATCTTGTTTCTAGAAAGTTTCACATAGCATTTATGTTCACTCTCTCCTTTTCTTGATTATCGAGTTAACATTTGAGACCCAAGGGGTTAAACCGTGCCTTGTCCAGACAATTTAGAACCTGTTAGAAGAAACCAATATTCTAACTCGAGGAATCAAGAGTAAACTGGACTACGAGCCCCAGGTGGCTACAGATTTTTGATGGGTGAGCAAAGAGTGCTGGGCACAAGGTAGGAACTCAAACTCTGAACAAATAAGTCTCCAAGCCCAGAGGCAAGACTGAAGTTGGAATTAATGAGCCAGGAGATCACTAAGAAGCAGAGATGAGATCTGGAGAAGGGAAAGTAGGGGAAAGAGAAATTCTGTGTATTTTCTGTGGCTGGATGGGTGTTTGCAGCTAGCCTGGGTGTCGTGTGTCCTTGGCTCAAAGACATGTCAGGTTGATTTCAAAGGCAAGAGATAGGACAGATTAAAAAGGTTTAAAAAAAAACTTAAGTAAAATGGATTTTATTTTGTGAATTTATATTTTAGGAGTAAGAAGCATTGATGTAATTTTTTTAATATCATGCCTTCATTTTTTAAAACAAAAAAAAGTACACATTTAATTTATAAATGAAGATGGTTAGGTCCTTGCAAGAACTCAGCGAAGGAACTTCTCCAGGAAGAGAATCAAGAAAATAGGAATTAGGGGTCTGACCCTGACCCCATTTCTGATGACTGATCTCTAGTTTTTACTGACTCCTCTGTCCATAGAGTTCTCCATGGACAAGAATGGCAAGAATTCTCCATTGCAAGAATACTGGGGTGGGTAGTCATTCCCTCCTCCAGGGGATCTTCCCAATCCAGAGATCAAACTCAGGTCTCCTTATTGCAGGCAGATTCTTTACCATCTGAGCCACCAGGGAAGCCCTTTATTGCCACTGGCAGCTGGAAAACCCTGTAAGTTATTGTCTCTATGCATAGACCTGCTTGTATGTAGTTCTTCATTTCAATAGCTATGTCTTTAATCTCTGTGTTTATGATGCCAAAAAATTCATCACAGTATCTGCAGTCAAAAGCTTACAGTTTCAAAGGAATTTCATACACCAATATGTGTTTCTTGAAGGAAGTATTATCCTATTTTGGTGGTCAGCAAGGATGAGAAAGATTAGATGACTTTGGTTTCCACAGAAAGTCATGGAACTGTGGCTAGGACCCTAAATGTCTACAGTTCAGTATTGTGTCCAAGACGCTGACTGCCATGATGCTCCCTAGTGGAGGAGGTCTCCTGGGTCAGCTCCCGAAGACCATGTTGCAAAGCCTGGGTGAGTCACGCAGCGCAGCGCTCAGTTCCTGGAGCACAGAGAGCTGAGTGCCTCGCTGGTTACTCTGCTTTTCTTTTGCTGCTCTGACAGGAAGTCAGGTGGCCACTGGGAGACTGCTGTTCTGTGCTCTAAGGAATAGCAGCAAAGTTTATCTAAAGGCAGCCACAGAGAGGCAAGTAGGAGTATTCTAGCAACAGCTGTGAATCCTTCATGATGAATGCTTTGGAGACCCAGTTGGTATGTTTAGTCTTTTTGTTTTTCTCACTCTTGAGAAAAGCTGAAGATAAAATAATGGGAGATGAGATACTTTGTGTACAGGAGATGGTGTTAACTTCTCTAAAAATGACCCTGAGCAGTGTGACCTCAGGGTGGGGTGGGACATTTAATGCTTTGTATCCAGGCAGTAGCTATGGAGTCAATCTTTCTTTGGCAAGGGATACATTTAAGCTTTTTTTTTTTTTTTAAATTTTCATGGGAGTTTAATTTCACCTGCTTCTGGTGATTCTGAGTTGTTGAATATTGAGGTGGAAATGCAGAGGCTTTTCAGAGTACCGTTAGGGACTTACTCATCCTGAGATGTGTGTGTGCCCAGATACCACTTCCTCCTGGGTGGATGTAATTGCATTTGGGCTCACTTTTCAAGAGCCCTTTTTCCAGGGTCAAATTTATGGTGGGGGACAAAATAATCTAGCCTTNGACTCTTTGCGACCCCATGGACTGTAACCTGCCAGGCTCCTCTGTCCATAGGCTTCTACAGGCAAGAATACTGGAGTGGATTACCATTTCCTTCTCCAGGGGATCTTCCTGACCCAGGGATTGAACCCAGGTCTCCCGCATTGGAGGAAGATGCTTTAACCTCTGAGCCACCAGGGAAGAAATTCAGAAATCTTCCTCATCTTAAAGACCAACTTTCAGGCTACTGTCTTATTAAAGAAACTGAGAATATCAGCTTTAAGATTCCAAGTTGATCAATGGCCCTTTTGTTTCCAATATCAACCAATCTCTTCATCTCAGAGGCAATTACCCTGATGGTTTAGTTTCTGTCTGCGAGGANCTTATTAAAGAAACTGAGAATATCAGCTTTAAGATTCCAAGTTGATCAATGGCCCTTTTGTTTCCAGTATCAACCAGTCTCTTCATCTCAGAGGCAATTACCCTGATGGTTTTAGTTTCTGTCTGCGAGAGAACAAGAAATAAAAGCACACAAAACCCACATGGCATGTTAACTATTACTGTGTAACAACACATCCCAAAGCTCAGTGGTTTAAAACAGGGGTTGGCAAACTGTCCCATGGGCCAAATACAGCCTGTGGCATGTTTTCATAGGGTTCACAAACTAGGAATCATTTTAAATATTTAAAGTGTTTAAAATACACAAAAAGAATATGCAACAGGGACTGTATATATAGACTGTCAAACTTAGAATATTTACTCTCTGGTCCTTTTTGGACAAAGTTTTCCAACTTTGGATTAAAATAATTAACATTTATTATTGCTCACAAAGGCGTCCTTGATGGCTCAGAGGTAAAGAATCCATTTGCCAATGCAGGAGACACGAGTTCAATCCCTGAGTTAAGAAGATTCCCTGGAGAAGGTAATGGCAACCCACTCCAGTATTCTTGCCTGGGAAATGCTATGGACAGAAGGGTCCTGGTGGGCTACAGTCTATTAGGTTGAAAGAGTCAGATGTAACTTAGAGATCTACCAACAGCAATTGGTCACTAATCTATGGGTTCTTCAGCTCCTTGATGGACTCCTTCATGTCTCTGAGGTTAGCTGTGGCTCAGACAGGCAACTTGGCTGATCTTGGCTGGTCTTTCTCACTTGATTGGAGGCTTCTCACTTGATTGGTCTTTCTCACTTGGCTGGCTGTAGGTTGATCTAAGCTGGCTTTGCTGGGATAAGTGGATTCTTGTCTATGAGCTCTCTTATCCTCTAGAAGGCTAGCCCAACCTTATTTTCATGTTAGCAGTAAGGTTCTGAAAAACATCAGAAATGAGCAAGTTCTCCAGAGGCCTAGAATTAGAATTGACACATTGTCATTCCTGCTATATTCTGCTGGTCCAAAGTTCTGGACCAGATCCAGCCTGAAGAAACAGACTCATCTTGACAGATGGAGCTGTAAGTTCACAAGTTTAAAGGTGTGGCTGCAGAAAGTGGTGAATAATTGAACCCTGTTTTGTAATCAATCTACCACATATGGGTTATTTGTTTCTAAATATTCTTCCAATGACAAAAAATTACATTTATTTATCTTCTCCAAATATTCCTAGTTATCTTAGGACTCAGTTGTGTAGAAGCAGGTTTGATTTGATTTAGAGCACAATAGAGACTGGTACACCTTGCTCACAGGACTTGTAGGTTCTAAAACCCTAGGATTAAGATTTTTAAAACTTTATTCTAAGGATATCCTCTTTTACCTTCAATAATGCCTTCTCTTTGCATTCTCAGATTCCCCCACCTGAAGGAGAGGAAAGATTAGTTTATATTGTTAGATTTATAGTTAACAGTAGTTACACAATTTCCTATCCCTTCAGTCTGTCCTTTCTGAAATCTGTGCTGGTTTGAAAAATCCTTGAGAGACCAGATACCAACAACCCTTATAAAGTTGCTGTGAGACATCTCTTCTCACAAGATTTTAAAGAAAACTTCTAAATTGATGCCCAGGAGAACCATCTAGAATTTCATCCCAGTTAACCCCAAGATGAATTTACCACCACTTTCTTTAACCCAGTTTTTAAACTCTGTGACTCATCTCTCTCTAAGTTGGGAGCCCCACAATTTTTGCCCGATGCTGTTTTAAGAGGGTAACGAAAGCAAACCACAAAGAGCTGAAGCATCGACTTTTGGAGCCGGATGGAATGTCCAGACTTTTTCTGATACACGCACATTCTGCTGCCTTTAAGAAGTGGCGGGCAACCTGTTGCTGTTTCCTGTATCAGGGAGCTCACTACCTACAAAGCCAGCTTTCATTAGACTAGGTTAACGTACACTCCGTCTATGGCGCCCAGATTCCTGAAGAAATATCTGGGTCATGCTAGCCATTTTGTCTTTGGAACATGACTTCAAGGCCAGCATTTCGTTGGCAAAACAAAATGAAGCAAACCCAGGGATCTGCCTGAAGGCATGGTGGTCCCAACTCAGCCAGAGAAATGCTGTGATGTTGAACATTCTTTCTAAATTCCAGTTGTAAAATCAGGCCTTTACCGAAGCTCTAAAAATGAGGCCTGGAATATAAATTCCTTGGTGGTTTCCCTAAAGGCTGACAGCTAGCTCAGGGAATGAGGGATGTGTGAAGGAAGAGACCTGTGTTTTTCAGTACAGTCTCATGTGAGCAAGAGGAGGAGGCCTGGGTAGGAGGCAGGGAGATTTTCCTTCCAGGAAGAGGCCCATGTGTGCAGAGCAGGCTGCCTAAAATCATATGGGGCCTGGTGGATTTGAGAACTTTTCAAGGTTGCCGTATGTGAAAGAAATTGATGATTATCTGCCTAATTACCCATGATCCAATTTTCCCTTCTTCCTTACTAGCAGAACCCCATTTTGTTCAGAGCAGCTCTATGCCCAGCTACAAACACTCACTTTCCCTGATTCCCTTGCAGCTATCCCCTTGTGGCTGTGATGCCATGAGTGAGGTGTGAGAGGGTGTCTTCTGAGATTGTGGGGGAGAGCCTTTGCTTCCTGTTATGGTAACCATAGGCAACAGATTGGTAACTATAGGCAACAGCATGGATGGAAATTGACACCCTTAGGATTCATTCTTCAGCCACTGCACCAGCTCAGGACTTCATCCCTGGACTGACTCCATGGAATTCATCCATGGACCACCTCCCTGCTTTGTGAAAAATAAACCTCTGTGTGTTTAAGCCAACATGAGTTTGGCCTTGTCATTACTCTCAGCTCAGTTCTCACTGCTATAGAGCTCATACAATATAACTCTGAATTTTTCATCTTTGAGTTTGATACCTGAGGGTCCAGAGTTGGCATCAGTCCTGGGTGACCTCTGAGACAGTCTTCCACATAGTGTTTTTGGGTGGAAACTACAGAGACAAGATGAATAAAGACTGCTGTGTCTCTGATATGGGAGACTTTCTCTGGGCAGGGGGAGCCCTGTGGGTTGGTGACCATGCGCTGAGCCTACAGGATAAGGGTGGCTTAAAATGTCAATGGGGAGCCAAGGTTCTCTGTGCTGCTGTGACAAGATGATTCCATACACCAGACTCCCGTTCTTGGTGGCCAGGCATGTTCCATGTAGGTGAGGGGGCAAAGGAACCTCTGCCCTTGGGTGGCTACTTGTTCTCCTGATGAGCTGGAAGGTTATACCTGCTACATTCCCGGTTCAGTTTCTTTCCAGCAGGTGAGTGAATGTGGTATGAGGTCAAAGTCCCTGTGTCTTGTGAGTCTGAACACCACATCAGACCCATGACCATCTCTGTGCCAAAGACCCAGCTGATTTTGTTAAGACTAATTAGCCACATCTTCCCTCTCCATGAACAATAATTATCTTATTAACCTATTGTGCAGCCTTTCACATTGCCTTAGATGTTTTGGGGTGGGGGAGTCAGTTGGGGTGTAAATGATTTTTATTAGTATTCTAATTATTAACACTTTTAAATTAAAGCTTTCTCATCAATGATGATTGCCTCCTGTTGGCATTGAAAATGTTAGTTCTCCAGGAAGAGTTGATGTGATGGTCAGGGGCCATTCCACCTGTCGTGGGCAGGGAGGTGGCACTGTGAAATGAAAGTGACATGGGCCTGGAGGTCAGGGAAACTGGGAATGAAGTCCAGACGCTACTATTACAGTGGTGATGTCTTGGGGGAGTTGCTGCATTTGTGCATTGGACCTCAGTCTCTGTGTAGATGAAACGAAACAAAATAGATAAAATAATCAAGCATAGTCCTGATCCAGGCACAAACACAGGCTTCCCACCAGTGTTATCTCCCCTCCTTCTTTCAAATCAGTAGTGATATTAATAATATTAATAACATCACCACCATCATCTGTGTCACGGTTTCCTCTTACAGTGGAGTGGAGTGAAGTGCTCGGATTCTTGAGTCAGACTTCTGAGTTTGAATCTTTAGTCTGCTCTTTGGAGCTGAATAACTCTGGGCAAGATACTTAACTTTTTGGTGTCTCATGTGCTTCATTCGCAACATGGGGAGAACAATACCTACTTCATAAGCTTGCTGAGAAGCTTAGTGAAGTTGATGATGAAGTGTCTGGCACAATGCTTGGCACAGGGTAAGGACTCAATACATGGTCACAAAAAGGAGGATGTTTGTTTATAGGAGCTCAGCATACAAAGCTGGTGGAGCTGGGGCTCAAAGCCCGGCCCCGTGACACTGATCTTGTCTGTGCCTGGCACTGTGCTCAGCTTGAGGTATTTGACTGTGAATAAGATGTAACTTCAGCTTCTGTTTTCAAGGAGCTGAGGGTCTTGACCCCAGGGTTCAAGAAATGAGAATATCACAGTTCTTACTTACTCCTTTACTACCTTCAACTGTTTAGATTTCCCTCTCTCTAGGAACAGGGAAGGTGCCCCAGAATCTGAACAGATGGTCACCCAGGACAAGACGGTGGAGGCTAGAGGCAAATCTACGAGTTCCTGCTTGTTGTTTTCCCTCTCTGCTGCATCTGTCTGCACTGCTGAGGTTCTTTGCCTCCCGGATTTATGTAACTTATCATCAGAGTCACGTTTATGTGTTTTGTTGATGCCATTTAAATTCTGTTACTATTTAATACCAAGAACATCTAAAAAGAACATTTTGAGGGACTTGAAAAATCCAATTGGTCTCTTAGTAATTCGATTTGTAGGAAATTGGAGAAGATCATATTCTGAATGGAGTGCTTTTAAATGAATCATCATGGCTTTCCTGCACAGGCACTAGATGGGCTCAGATGGGGAGCCCTGCTAAACCTCCCATTAGGTGGGACAGGCAGTCTGTGTTGGTTAGGAAAAGCTCAGCTCCATTGGCAGAAAATCCAAAATAATAATGGCTTAAACAAGATGGATGCTATTTTTCTCTCATGAAAAAGTGTTCTAGAGGAGACAGTTTATGGCTGAGAGGTGTCTTCATAGAATCCCCAGGGAGCCAGACTTTTTTTATTTCCTTATTCTGCCATCCTTAGAATGTGGCTTCCTCCTGATGGACAAAGAAGCCTTTTGGACTCCACCATCACCATTTGTGCCTGCATTCTAGGCACAGGCAGGAGGGAGGGATGAAAATGGCATGCCCTCTGCTTTTAAGATATTTCCTAAGAGTCATAAATTTCACTTTTATTCATACACTGTAGGTCAGCACTTAGTCACGGGTACACATCTACCTGCCAGGAAGGCTGGTATCTTAGATTAAGCTGCTATAACAAAACACCATAGACTGATGGCTTATAAACTACAGAAATTTATTTCTCATAGTTCTGGAGGTTGGAAGTCTGAGGCAGGGTACCAGCATAGTCAGATTCTGGTAAGAACTCTTTTCCAGGTGGCCAACTTCTTGTTGTGCCCTTACACAGAGGAGAGCAGAAAGGAGCATGGAGCTCTCTCGTAACCCTACCAGGGCACTAATTCCATTCATGAAGCCTTCACCCTTATTATTATGTTACTTAGTCACTCAGTCATGTCCAACTCTTTGCGACCCCATGGACTGTAGCCCGCCAGCATCTTCTGTCCACGGGATTCTCCAGGCAAGAATACTGGAGTCATGGCCTCAACCTATCCTAATTACTTTCCAAAGATTGTAATCATACCTCCTAATTTCATTACATGGAGGAGTAATATTTCAACATATAAATTTTGGGAAGACTCAAACATTCAGTCCATACCAGCTGGGAAATTTACTTTATTGTATGTACCGAGGTAAAATCGGCTCCATTACCATGGAAAGAGGGGATGAATGGATACTGAGGGCCTTTGCAACATATTTTTAAAGACATGACAATACCACTTTCTCTACTAGCAAAGGTTTTTTTGTTTGAGAAAAACAGCAAGGACCAGCAGGAGAGAAACCCCTAGTGCAGATAGAACTGCAAATAGGACATATGCGAGTAGGAAAAAAGAGACGATTGTGAAGTAGAATTTAAGACAGAGTTGGAGAACCCTTGAAGTCATGGAGGGCTGCAGGTCAGCTCCCTCATGTAACATATGAAGTTGCAAAGGGTCGGAGGGGTAAGTTAGCTGGCATGTCAGAGGTCATTAAGTTCACCCTCTAGCTCCACAATTCACTAGGACTCACAAAACTCAGAAAAATGGAAAAGCTGTTATACTCACAGTCACAGTTTATTACAGTGCAAGCATACATGTTAAATCAGCAAAAGAAAAAAAAAAAGACTCAGGGTGGAGGCCAGGAGAAACTAGGACTCCTGTGAGCTTTTAGTTGTTGTGTCCTTGTGTGGTCAATGGACAGGGTTTAATTTGCCTGGTTGCAAGAGTGTGACATGTACAAAATTTTGCTAACCAGAGATGCTCACCTGAGCCTGATATCCAGGGCTTCTTCTGAGGAATTATACCCCAAAGCAGGCAACGCCCACATGACTGACTCTAGTTATTCAGTCTCCAGCCCACTTCTCAGATCAAAATGACAAAAAGTGGCAAAGACCCCCATTATAAGTCACATTGTTAACATAAAGTCTTTGATGTGGCCCAAGACCCTAGGCATACAGAGACACTCTAATTAAGCAGGAATTTCCTATGACTCAGAGATTATTTCTCAGCACGCTCAGGGCTGAAGACCTTTACAGTGTGCAGGGTTTGGGCAGCCCAGGCCTGCTGAGATAACCCCCACTGCACACTTGCTGAGAGTCACACAACTATGGTGGAGCCAGACTCAGAATATTCACCTCCTGGAGGACAGTTGAGGGAGTTGACTTGCCCCTAGCAGATGCAGATCTAGAGTACATGTCTCCAGATCCCCATCTAGGACACCAACAGGGTTGAAAGTATGATCTGGGACAGTCATTTATATTGGCTCTGACACTTAGTGGCTGTTTGATTTTCTCANAGGGTTTGGGCAGCCCAGGCCTGCTGAGATAACCCCCACTGCACACTTGCTGAGAGTCACACAACTATGGTGGAGCCAGACCCAGAATATTCACCTCCTGGAGGACAGTTGAGGGAGTTGACTTGCCCTTAGCAAATGCAGATCTAGAGTACATGTCTCCAGATCCCCATCTAGGACACCAACAGGGTTGAATGTATGATCTGGGACAGTCATTTATATTGGCTCTGACACTTAGTGGCTGTTTGATTTTCTCAGGTTGCTTATCTNCCCCTAGCAGATGCAGATCTAGAGTACATGTCTCCAGATCCCCATCTAGGACACCAACAGGGTTGAAAGTATGATCTGGGACAGTCATTTATATTGGCTCTGACACTTAGTGGCTGTTTGATTTTCTCAGTAAGTGCGAAGAAGAGGAGAGGACTAGCATTTACTCAGTGTTTCTGTTAAGGCTGAACCTCATTAACATGAGGTTCTAGGAAGAGTCGGAGAAGGCAATGGCAACCCAGTCCAGTACTGGGGTTGCACAGAGTCAGACACGACTGAAGTGACTTAGCAGCAGCAGTAGCTAGGAAGAGTGCCTGGCATACGATATGTGCTCAATAAGTGAAAGCCAGTATTTTTATTATCATTCATATCACATTGCTATTCTGCAGTCTCTTCTTATGTCTGTAGAAAGCTCCGGAGCTGGCTCAGAACCTGGCTGTTGACAAATACCTGCTTGCCCAAGACAGAATCTCTTCCCAGAAGATTGGCCACCCAGCAGCAAGCTGCACAGGACATTCTGTGATGTCCTTGGCATGACTGAAGACTGAAGTCTCATCCATCCNCTGGCTCAGAACCTGGCTGTTGACAAATACCTGCTTGCCCAAGACAGAATCTCTTCCCAGAAGATTGGCCACCCAGCAGCAAGCTGCACAGGACATTCTGTGATGTCCTTGGCATGACCGAAGACTGAAGTCTCATCCATCCTTTGCATTGCCCATATTGCAAGGATTCCCTCAACATTCACTCTAACCCTATTTTCAATAAAGTAAAGCTGCAGTGTTTACATTCTAAAAAAGTCCATTCTCAAAGTTCTCTCTGATCTTTTCTCATTTCCAGAAGCATTTCACATAAAATTTTTTCCCTTGGAAGTGATTCTCTGCAGTGCTTCAGTGTTCTCTGTGTTTCTCTAGAGAAAGAATTCCTGATTAGCTTTTCTTGTTTCNCTATTTTCAATAAAGTAAAGCTGCAGTGTTTATATTCTAAAAAAGTCCATTCTCAAAGTTCTCTCTGATCTTTTCTCACTTCCAGAAGCATTTCAGATAAAATTTTTTCCCTTGGAAGTGAGTCTCTGCAGTGCTTCAGTGTTCTCTGTGTTTCTCTAGAGAAAGCATTCCTGATTAGCTTTTCTTGTTTGGTCAAACTCAGCCCCCAAAGACAGGAACAAAGGATTCAGGGATGTCTTTCCTTTTCTGTCACTATCAGGCTTTGTAAATTTTGGAAAGTCACTTCTTTGGGCTTCAGTTTGCTCATTCCTAAATTGAGAGGAAGATGGATGCTAAGATTCCTTCCTCTTCTGTGCTCAGTTGCTGAATGTGAACATGCTTAATCTGTGTTTTGGGCCATTTAGTCATCATAAGTATACAGACAGTGTGTGTGTGTGCACACGTGCGCACATGCATGTACACTCCTAGAAGACAGGGACGCAGCAGGGACTCAGCTAATGCTGTTTATTTCCCCAGGTTCTCTGTTCCTGAGCAATCCTGAATCATAGGCCAGTCAAAGGGGAGGCTGTTTGTGTTGGGATAAGAAGCTCTCAGCTGTACTCCACCCCCTCTCTCCACACTGTAAATGCCAGTGCACTTGGAAGGGGTGGAGGAGAGAATCTTCAATTTTTCCAGAAGCTTTAAAGTGGCCTTGGTACAAAGACCCTCCAGTTGGTGGGCACTCCCCTACAATCTTGGCAATGCAAGGCTGAATTTTACCCAGAGCTATCATTCTGCGTTTGCAAAGAAGTGTGCTGGGTGGTGTTTAAGAAGAGGAGGACCACAGGGAGAAGAAGACAAGACTCCTGTTGGTCGCTTCCCTTTCCTTCCCTCCCTCCCAAGGCTGTTCTTTGCAGAACCCAGTTCCCTGCCTGATTGGCTTCCTAAATTCTAAAGGAAGTGCCACCCCCAGCAGATATAGAGCCTGACTGCGTGCCTTTGCATCCCTCGCTGCCCTGCACAGCAGACACCTTGCTCAGCTTCTTTTTAAAGAGATTTAAAAAAGGAAAGAGATGCTCCCCATGAAGCCTGAATAACGGCATTTCTATCATCGCTTGTCATGACATGGGCTGACACAGGAGCAGCCCCAGCAACGGGGTTGACAGTTTGATGGATTTAATTTTGGTGCAGATTCCTGCAAAGAGGCAACAGCTAGAACTGCACTGCCATTGGCTGGGGAGGCAGAAGGGGAATCAGGTAGGTGGTGGGAGTCTGGTGTTGTAGCCCATCGCAACAGCAGCAGCCCAGTGCGGCTGCTTGCAAGGGCTTTGCCTG
>SJYW01021444.1:56558-78678 GCA_006410735.1 Raphicerus campestris | reverse complement strand
CTATCAACCGCTGTGCTCAGGTCACTGCCTGGGGCATCACCCTCCACACTGTGGGGATGAGATAAGATGAGCCAGGATGTGGGAACAGGAGACAGGCCTGCTGGGCCAGACTGAGGGTGGGTGGACCAGATCCCTTCCCACAGCACCATCCTCCCCAGCCTCCTCACAGATACAGAGACCCCAATACTTAAAGGCCAGAGGAGAGCCCTATCCCCAAAGTTTTCTTATTCCCCTCACAGTCCTATCCCTCCCCCTTCAGCCCTGTCCCCTCACAGCTCCATCCTCAAATGCCCTCTCCCCCCTCACAGACCCCCACCCCGTCACACCTCCATCCTTTCAGACTCCTTTCCCTCCAGCCAGCACTGTCTTGTCCCAAGTCCTACTCTACAGCCTGTTCCCTTTATGGCCAGGTCCCCTCACAGCTTTATCTTCAGACCTGTTTCCTTCTACTCCTACCCCTCAAGTTCCTTTTTCTAATCTTCTTAGCCCCTAACAGCTCTGTCTCCAAATCCCTCCTCTCCTGAGGGACCAGCTCCCTTATATCCCCACCCCCTCAGACCTCTTCCCCTCCCAGCCCGATTCCCAGATCAGCTCTGTCCCTAGACCTGAGCCTACTCCTATACCCTGCACACCCAGGCTCTCCCCTGCTCACCCAGCCCTGCCCCAGACAGCCCCACCTCTGCCCCCAGAGGCCTGGGCTCCAGGCCTGGCCAGTTTTCAGTGTTCCCTAGCTGCCAGGCCGAGGGCTCAGTGACAGTGGGAGGCGCCTCCCACCAGCATTCTCACAGGTAAAGAGCTGCCCTGCGGGGCAACTTCCTTTTTCTCCTCATGGCCTCCTCTGCTCAGCTCGGGGGAGGGGAACAAGGGCGAAGAGTGGTAGGAGCGGGGCACTGGGTCTTGCCCGCCCTGGTTACCCAGAGCTGTTGTTCTGCCAGACCTGCTCCCACGGTGCCATGGCAACCAGGCTGCCAGGGAACTCAGGTGGCGACAGAGCCCAGCGCCCTGAGCCCAGGCAGGCACGGTGAGAAGCCACAGAGATGGGAACAATGGAGGGGGTTTGGGAGGAGGGACAGGCAGGGAGAGGCATGGAGGGGGTTGTGGGGGGAATGGGTATGGCTGAGGCCCAGAAAGTGGTCTGGTTTGGGCAGGCACTGGAGCTCCTGACCAGTGAATGGCTTAAGGGGCCACTCCCTGGCCCCTACCTGACAGAGGGCAGAGCACAGGACCAGAATGGGGGGCAAGCTGGGGTGGGTGTAGGGAGGCTCCCAGCCATTTCAGGAGTTTGAGCTACAATGGTCTTGCCAGCCTGACAGAAGAACACTTTGGGCTGGGGGCTTAGGGGCTGGGGGTGGTGGGGTACAACATTGGTGCTGGCTCAGCGCTAATGAGGGCTCCTGCCCTCTGCTCATCCTCGACCCTCCCAACTGTTAATCTTCAACACTGTTAGGAGCAAAGTGGAAACAGACTGAGCAGCTGCCCTATACCCCAAATGCTCTCTCCTCCCGGGCCTCTGGGGCCTGTGAAGTCCCCCCTCAGGGGTCAGACCCAGCCCAGTGGCCCCCAGGCATCTAAGATGCACCTCTCTCCCCCTCAGGACTGCAGGATCCCACCCACCAGCCTCTCAAACCTCTCCCCTCTCAGCACATGCCTCCCAGTTTTGATCAACTTTGTTCACGAACCATCCATGGTTCCCACTTGCATTCCTCCAATTTAAAAGAGAGAGAGAGAGAGAGAGAGATAACCCAAGTCCTCGTTGTGGCATTTGAGGCTTCTCCAAGACACAGTAGCTAACGTTTTGTTGTTGTTCCGTTGCTTAGTCGTGTCCAACTTTTTGCGATCCCATGGACTGCAGCACGCCAGGCTTCCCTGTCCTTCACTATTTCCCAGACTTTGCTCAAATTCATTTTCATTGAGTCGGTGATGCCATCCAACCATCTCATCCTTTGTTGTTTAGTAAGGCACTACTTAGTCACTCAGTCATGTCTGACTCTGCAATGCTATGGACTGTAGCCCACCAGGCTCCTCTCTCCATGGGATTCTCCAGGCAAGTATACTGGAGTGGGTTGCCATTTCCTCCTCCAGGAGATCTTCCCCAGCCAGGGATCGAACCCAGGTCTCCCACATTGCAGGCAAATTCTTTACCGTCTGAGCCACCAAGGCTACTATTCTTACTGCTTCACATTTAATAACTTGCTTTCTCTTCAAAACAACCCTATGAGGTAGGTATTATTAATCATCTTCATTTTACACATAAAGAAACTGAGGCCCAGAAAGGTTAATAACATATCTATGGTCACACAGCTATTAATGATAGAGACAGGATTCAAATCCAGGCAGTGTGACTCCAGAATTCACACTCTTAAACATTAAGCCATACTACAGAGTTGGCTACCAGCCCCCCACCCCATCCACTCTTCCCTCCAACCTTGCCCAAATCCTGTTTCTCCCCAATACTCCCATTGTCCTTTCCACCTTCCCAACTGCTCATACGGTACTTTCCACCTGGAATGCTGTCCCTATCATCTTCTGCCACCTGCAATCTGAGAACCCCCTCTACACACCCTAGTTCCATCAAAAGTTAGGTCATATGCCATCACTAAGAAGCCCTCCTGAAGCCTGCCTCCAGCCAGAAATGATGGCTGATCCTGTTCAGGGCTCCCACACACAGCACATGTCTGTCCTTCTTTTTATGTAGCAGGTTAGCTTTGGCAAAGCGTGACAGCTATTTGTGTTCCTGACTCCCAGAATCCCAGCACAGGAAGAGAGTTTGGTAATCTCCCTGCTAGGACAGAGCACGAGGCCTGGAACAGAGTAGGTGCTCAGTAAAAGCTTCTGGAGGGAGGAAGTCAGTAAATGAGCTCTGGTGGCTGGGCTAATAAATCCTCTCACCTGATCTCTGACCTCAACTCCAGTCTCCTCTTCCCAATCCATTCTCCATTCTGTGGCTAGAGAGAGCTTTCCAAAGTAAAAATCTGACCATGTTGCTCCCCTAAAACCCTTCCATGGCTTCTCATAACTCATTCAACAAATGACAATTGAGCCTTTTCTACATGCCAGGAACAGTGCTAGGTGCTGGAAATATAATCATAAGCAAGACGTGTGAGTTTTGTTCCCTCAGGGAGGTGACATTCTAGTGGGAGAAGAAGACTATAAATATATACTATCATTTCAGGCAGGGAGAAGTGCTAGGAAGGAAAATACAGCAGGGTGATAAAAGGTGCTGTTTTAGATGTGGTAGTCAGAGAAGGGCTTTTTGAATAAATGGCATATAATCAGAGAAGTGAGAGAGCGAGCTGTGTGGTCATGAGGCAAGAGCAGTCCAGACAGAGGGTAGAGCCAGTGCAAAGGCCCTGAGATAGAACTGTGCCTGGCATGTTTGAGGAACAGCCAGAAGACCAGTGTAGCTAGGGCAGAATCAACAAGGGGAAATGAGATCAGAGAGGCAATGGGAGCCAAAATGTGAAGGGCACTGAACCCACGATAAAGACATTGGTGTTTGCTATGATTGTGATGAGCAGAGAAGGGACATGATCCAACTTATGTTTTACAGGAATCATCATCCATAGGATAACCTCTAGCTTCCTCACCTCACCATAACCTCATCTTCCTCCTTCCTCACCATAACCATGGATGGTTCTCCTGACCAGCCCTCTGCCTCATATACCCTCTGCCCCTTTACCCCAACCTGGCGATCTCCTACTCTCTTCAACATTTAGCTAAGGTGTGACCTTCCATGTCTTCCTGAGCCCTTCACGCAGGATGGCTTACAGGCCCCTCTTCTGTGCTGCCATAGGGCTCTATAGTCAACTGTATCCCTAGAGCAGAGGCATTAACTGGCTCATTGTGTGGGTGTTTAATCATATCCAACTCTTTGCAACCCCATGGGCTATAGCCCACCAGGCTCCTCTGTCCATGGGATTTCCCAAGCAAGAATTCTGGGGTGGGTTGCCTTGCCCTCCTCCAGGGGATCTTCCTGACCCAGGGATCAAACCTGCATCTCTTTTGTCTTCTGCATTGGCAAGTGGGTCTTTACCATTAGTGTCACCTGGGAAGCCCCTTGAAAGCTTACAATTTACTGAAGCAGGCACCAGTAGCCCCATTTTATAGAGGAGAACACTGAGGCAAGAGGTCACGTAAACTTGCTCCAAGTCACACAGGATGCAAATCCAGAGCCCGGGCTGCCTTCTCATGACATCATGTTGCCTCTCCCTACTTCGGGCCCCACGCTGCCCCTGGCTTTCAACTCAGTGGCAGTTCTCCCCTCGAGAGCTCTCTCTCCTGCTTTGGTTGCAAAGGTAATAGTGACAGGGAAGTCAAGCTGTCAACAGAGCCTCCTAAAAAGGACAGAGACTGAAGGCATCTTACACATTGCTGAAGGAGTGGGACCTGGGGACGTGGGATCCCTTAACTCAGAACCCCCAGAACACCAAGGAACATGCTGGTAATGTGGAAAAATCTCTTACACAGACTCATATTCTCTCTCTGTGTCTCTCACTCACACACACATATGCACATGCACACACACACACACACACATACACACACAGAACATGTTGTGCAGTAACAAGCTGGGTGGACCTAGGTTCAGGTCCTGATGGCCATCCACCTGCTGTGTGAGCCTGAGTGTGTCTCTTTATCTCTATGCACCTCAGTTTCTCATCTTCGTGGAGCTCAAAATGCTATTCCCTCTTTGGATTCCTGGACTTCAGAAAGGCTATGGGAGACGTACCTCTCCCCAGATTCCTCCCAGCCAGGAGCAGGAGCAAAGAAAACACACACACACACACACACACAAACACACACACACACATATATATACTTGTGCATTACACAAACAACCACAGTATAAAGCTGCAAGTTCTCAGGGCTGGGGAATGAAGGAAGTGCTGGGGGAGCTCAGGAGAAATTTTTCTTGCTGGGGAGGGGGCCAGGGGCTAAGCAGAATAAAAATAAACTCTCACTTACAGTGCACCTTCCCTGTGTCAGGCATTTTCTGCATGTATTTTAACTGCATGGCAAATGGGAAAGAAGAATTAGGATTTCGATTTTGCAGGTGAGGAGAAGGCTCCGAGGGGGAAATTTAGGCCAAAGGTCTCAGGACTAGCAAGTGGCAGAACAGGAATTCAAAGCCCAGAGCCTGTGCTAGTTCCCCTGCTGCCCTGAAGGCTTCCTGGGGTGGGTGGAGTGGGGGAGCTATGGAATAGGGCCTTGCCTAGAAGGAGTTGGTAGAGATGAGGCATGAAGGACCCTGGGAGTCAAGGCACTATGATGGGAAGAAGCGGGGCAGGATGGGCTGTAGGGATTCAGGGTAGCATGCCCATGGCAGGGGCACTGACTCACTCCGGCTGCTGCCCCTAATGGGAGGTTTCTCTTCCTCCTTCCCTTTATTGGCACTGCCCAGAGCCAGGCAGCCAGCAGGGGATGGAATCAGGATGCAGTTTCCATGGAAATGAATGGGGGCTGTTGCTATGGATACCATAAGATGAGGGTAAGAGGAAGCTAGGGATGCTGAGGACTATCCCCATGACAACTTGGGCTGAAGTGGGGGACCGGAAGTTAGAGACAAGAAAACAAGACAAGGAGGTCAGCACACCTAGATGAGGAAAGAAACGTTGGGCTCTGGAGGAAGACTGGGCAAGAAGACCAGACCCAGCAGGGGCTGGGGGCAGAGAGGCGGAGGGACTGCAGTCACCTCCCTCTCCCCTGACAGCTTTTCAGCAAGCTGTTTCTGCTGCCCAATCCCAGCGCCATGGAGACTCCAAACCTGAGGCCAGCCTGGCTTGGTACAGGGACTTGCAGGGAAGGGAGAAGCCATCGCAAGGGCTCATTGGGTACCCAGCAGGCAATGTAGGCTTGGGAGCACAGAGATCAGGTTTGAATCTCAGCTCTGCTTCCTTTGCAGCCCTAAAAATAATAGCTATCATTTACTAAGGACCTACTTTTAGCTAGGCCCAGCAACTCTGCAAGGTCTGGATTGTTTCCCTTGAAGGGGACAATACAGATGAAGAAACTGAGATGCAGAGAGATGAAGTCATTTGCCCAAAGTCTCAATGTTCAGCAGTGCAGGAGTCAGGAGTCAAATCATCACTCATGCCTGTACCCACCAGCCCAGCACTGAGCAGCCCCTCTGGAGCCATTCTCCAGCATCCTGTGCCTTCATACAGTGGCACACAGAGGGCCCGATGCTGAGTAAATATTTGTGGAATGTTTGAGTGAGAAAGTGACCCAGCAGAAAGCAGGAAAGACTGAGGTTAAATGGAAGAAGTGCCTGCCTTTGAGAGCAATGACTCACTGGTTTGCCTGGCCAAGGGTAGAAGATGCTCAGAACTGACATGGACTTTTTGAACTGTCTAATTCCAGAGATCCAAATTAAGGCTCACAAAGTCAAACTGACTTGCTTGCTCAGGGTCACACAGGATGAGAACCCCAATTCTCTATCTTCTGGGCCAGCGTCCCACTTGCAGCTTTTTAGGTCAATCTGTCTAGTCCCCACCCCAACCCCAGCCCCGTGAAGCTTCTAGATGTTGGCGACAGCAGGCCCCTTGCACTTCCCAGGCTACAGCGAGTTGATCCATAGTGCCAAGCCATGGCTGTGCCCAGTCTCTTAGCTTCTTCTGCCCATGGTGTACTCCCCCTGTCCTCCACCTGCAACCTTCGCTGATTTGGCTGAGCTCATCTCATCTTGTGGCACCCCGAGCAGGCCAGCCCCCCTGGGAAGTTGGTTCTGACTCACTCCCACTCCCCACAGACCCTGACAGGACTAGATACCATCCCTTTATGTTTTGTGCACACTCATGTCACAAGCCGTGTTTGTCACTGGCTAACTTGAGATTCTCTGTTGAAGTGTCCATTGCCTACACTGCTCCTGTTTCCCATGGGCAGTGGCCTGGTGTGATTTACTGCTGTGGACCCTCCCTATGCCCAGGCCAGTGCCCCNGAATTAGGATTTCGATTTTGCAGGTGAGGAGAAGGCTCCGAGGGGGAAATTTAGGCCAAAGGTCTCAGGACTAGCAAGTGGCAGAACAGGAATTCAAAGCCCAGAGCCTGTGCTAGTTCCCCTGCTGCCCTGAAGGCTTCCTGGGGTGGGTGGAGTGGGGGAGCTATGGAATAGGGCCTTGCCTAGAAGGAGTTGGTAGAGATGAGGCATGAAGGACCCTGGGAGTCAAGGCACTATGATGGGAAGAAGCGGGGCAGGATGGGCTGTAGGGATTCAGGGTAGCATGCCCATGGCAGGGGCACTGACTCACTCCGGCTGCTGCCCCTAATGGGAGGTTTCTCTTCCTCCTTCCCTTTATTGGCACTGCCCAGAGCCAGGCAGCCAGCAGGGGATGGAATCAGGATGCAGTTTCCATGGAAATGAATGGGGGCTGTTGCTATGGATACCATAAGATGAGGGTAAGAGGAAGCTAGGGATGCTGAGGACTATCCCCATGACAACTTGGGCTGAAGTGGGGGACCGGAAGTTAGAGACAAGAAAACAAGACAAGGAGGTCAGCACACCTAGATGAGGAAAGAAACGTTGGGCTCTGGAGGAAGACTGGGCAAGAAGACCAGACCCAGCAGGGGCTGGGGGCAGAGAGGCGGAGGGACTGCAGTCACCTCCCTCTCCCCTGACAGCTTTTCAGCAAGCTGTTTCTGCTGCCCAATCCCAGCGCCATGGAGACTCCAAACCTGAGGCCAGCCTGGCTTGGTACAGGGACTTGCAGGGAAGGGAGAAGCCATCGCAAGGGCTCATTGGGTACCCAGCAGGCAATGTAGGCTTGGGAGCACAGAGATCAGGTTTGAATCTCAGCTCTGCTTCCTTTGCAGCCCTAAAAATAATAGCTATCATTTACTAAGGACCTACTTTTAGCTAGGCCCAGCAACTCTGCAAGGTCTGGATTGTTTCCCTTGAAGGGGACAATACAGATGAAGAAACTGAGATGCAGAGAGATGAAGTCATTTGCCCAAAGTCTCAATGTTCAGCAGTGCAGGAGTCAGGAGTCAAATCATCACTCATGCCTGTACCCACCAGCCCAGCACTGAGCAGCCCCTCTGGAGCCATTCTCCAGCATCCTGTGCCTTCATACAGTGGCACACAGAGGGCCCGATGCTGAGTAAATATTTGTGGAATGTTTGAGTGAGAAAGTGACCCAGCAGAAAGCAGGAAAGACTGAGGTTAAATGGAAGAAGTGCCTGCCTTTGAGAGCAATGACTCACTGGTTTGCCTGGCCAAGGGTAGAAGATGCTCAGAACTGACATGGACTTTTTGAACTGTCTAATTCCAGAGATCCAAATTAAGGCTCACAAAGTCAAACTGACTTGCTTGCTCAGGGTCACACAGGATGAGAACCCCAATTCTCTATCTTCTGGGCCAGCGTCCCACTTGCAGCTTTTTAGGTCAATCTGTCTAGTCCCCACCCCAACCCCAGCCCCGTGAAGCTTCTAGATGTTGGCGACAGCAGGCCCCTTGCACTTCCCAGGCTACAGCGAGTTGATCCATAGTGCCAAGCCATGGCTGTGCCCAGTCTCTTAGCTTCTTCTGCCCATGGTGTACTCCCCCTGTCCTCCACCTGCAACCTTCGCTGATTTGGCTGAGCTCATCTCATCTTGTGGCACCCCGAGCAGGCCAGCCCCCCTGGGAAGTTGGTTCTGACTCACTCCCACTCCCCACAGACCCTGACAGGACTAGATACCATCCCTTTATGTTTTGTGCACACTCATGTCACAAGCCGTGTTTGTCACTGGCTAACTTGAGATTCTCTGTTGAAGTGTCCATTGCCTACACTGCTCCTGTTTCCCATGGGCAGTGGCCTGGTGTGATTTACTGCTGTGGACCCTCCCTATGCCCAGGCCAGTGCCCCGCAGCTACCTTGGTCCCCTAAGACCAGAGCAGGCAGCCATGTGTGTGTGACCATCTAGCTTGACAACTGCCACCCTAAAAGCCACAGCCCCACATGCTCAAAAGCCACTGACACATATTCTTATGATTATCTCCACCTGGGACACACAGAGTCTGCAGGCACAGAAATTTGCCACCTCACACAATCGACCTCACACACCCAGCCTCATACAATCACATTCCCTCAGATACACAACAGTGTACAACCTCTCATTCTTTTCTCACCTGCTGGCCTCATGCGTACATGTGCACAGGTACACACGTTTCCCTTACAACTGATAGAAACCTTCCCCATTTCTATACCATAGGCCCTCACCCACTTCAGTTGCCTACACAGGAGTCTACACCCCCATATCTCCCATGATAGCCATCTGATCTTCAGTTGAGCCCCTGTGCCCCTCAACTTTCATCTCCAACCAAATGAAGGGTAAAATGGTCTCTCCCTCCACAGCCAAAGGTCACCTAGACTCACACACCCAGCTTGAACAGAGCAATCTACATACCATTCCCCAGTACAACCCTGGAGCTTTCCACCAGGTTTTGGTCCATGCTGTACCTGACTCTCTAATGCCTCCTCACCTCTCAAACCATCTATTCAAACCCTTCCCAGCCTTCCATTCTTGCCCCTCTTCCTCCAGCAATCCTTGCACCACCACCCCGCCCCGCCAAATGATCCTGACATCTCCCTCCTCTTTGGGCCAGGAACATATTTTGCTTATTACTGAGGCCATATCTGCTCAATCACTTCCGCCCTTCAAGAAAGTACCCTGCCTACTTTCCCAAAGGAATTTTCATCTCCCCTGAGATGGAGAACTTAAGGGGAACACAGTCACTGTCTTACTTTCGGTCTCTCATGGTATTTAGCTTGAAGCCTTGCACACAGTAGGTATTTGAGCAATGTCTTCTGGAAGAGTAAATAAAGGAGAGAGGAAGAGAGAGGGAGGGACAGAGGGAGGGGAGAAATAAATGAGAATTTGAATGAGTGAGTGAGGAGCTGAGTTGAGTGCCTAAGTCAGTTAAGCAATGAGTGAAGAGTGAGGCGAGCCTCTGGAAAACTACCGGAGCATGTGAAGGGTATGTTGAAGGGAGGAGGGAAAGAAAGGAGAGGACTTTCACCTGGGCTTTAATCAAAACAGGAGCCACCAATCACTGTGCAGTTGCCAACCATGCATTAGACCCTATGCTGAGCTCCTTGTGTTTCTTCTTGCTAATCTTCATGACAACCCACAGAGGTAGATCTAGTCTCACTATACTCAGGAAGAAAATGAATCTCAAGGAGAAGAAAATATTTGCCCAAGGTTATACAGAGAGTAAGTGGCAGAACATAAGGTAAACTCAGATTTGTTTAATGAAAAAAAAAAAAAAACAAGGCTCAGAAAGGGAAAGCAGGGGCAACGAGCCCACTTGGGAGTCTCCTGGCTTTGCTCCTAACACAGACTCATCACGGAAGGTGTAGGTCCTACAGCTCACAGACGACACCTTCTGCCTTCCTGCCAACAGCCTCTGGGGATTCTTAGAACCAGCCTCTGGCAGGTGCAGGAAATATTTAGGGTCATTGCATCTGGAGGCAGCGGCTTTCCCTCAGACTCCGAGATCCCTAAAGCTGTAGAATCGGGACCTTGAAAGTACAAAATCAAGGACTCGTAACATCACAGAAAGTTAAAAGCATACCATCAGAATTTTTTAAATGGTAGAATCATTAAATCTTAAAACCACCGTATTATAGAATCCCCAAATTACAGCATCATAGAAACAGAAACACATGGAATGTGTCACTGAATTATCATCTCTTAAATTCATGTAATCATAGTTTCTTAAAATTGTACCATCTCAGATTCACAGAATGTCAGAGCTGGAGGAGTCCTTGGAGATCCTCTGGTCCAACTCCCCCTCCTCCTTTTACACATGGGGAAACTGGGTAGCAGAGAGGCCAAGCCACGTGTCCCAAGTTGACCAGCTCATGCCACCTCAGGCTGAAGAAGGCTCTAGGCTTGCCCATGGCGAGAGTGCCACACCATTCATTCATTTATTGAGTGCCTTCTGGGTGTTGACAATACCAGGAATCAAACCCTACTCTCTTTCCCAGCCCCTGTTCCCAGCCAAGGATAGGAAAGAGGGTAAGGCCCTGGTGGAGATGGGGAGAGGGAAGTGGGTAGGGTGGAATATACATCAGACAGAGAGAAGAGATCAGCTTTTATTGATGGAAATTCTTTTGTACACAGCAACACGCACTCTGAAAGGCCTTTTCCTCCTGAGCATATTTACAGAGCACTATGGGAGCGGCAGGGGGCACAGGATGAGGCCATCAAGCAGAAGAGATGGCAGCAATGGCCACAGCGAGGGAACGAGCAGGCTGGGTCCCAACCCCTTCTGGTCCTCTAAGCCCTAGGCACCCTGCATCTCTGTTTGTGCTCACAGAGGACAGAGGTAGGTCCTTGGGATGTCATTTGGAGACCTCTCCAGGAGTGGCAGGCTCCAGGGTGCCTGGGAAGTGGGGTGCGGGTATGGGAGGGTCCGGGTTTCAAGCTCCAAGCTCTGCTGCTCCCACATTTTAGTCAGACCAAAGGCTCCAGCCTCTATAATTCGGGGGCTGGAGTCCAGGGGAGACAGCAGCAGGGGTGGGAATTCCAAGAAGGGAGTGGAGAAAGATGGGGCAGGATGCTTGCCCATCTGGTTCCTGAAGCAGGGACGGGGTCCCATGGGGGATCGCGGGGGTGGGGACTGGTTAAGGCTTTTGCTTCTGCATAGAAAATGACCCTTGTCCTCTCAGTTACCGAGAGGAGGGACTACTGCACTCGGAGGCCGGACAGCAGAACTGATGAGCGTCTTCCTCTTCCTCTTCCTCAGTCTCCTCCTCCTCCTCTTCCCTGGGGCCAGGAAGGGCAGGGTAGAGGCCACAGGCGGCGGGTGACAGAGAGAGGCAGAGGCATTAGTTTGCAGAGCAGGGGAGATACAAGAAGGGCTGGAACCAGGGAGATGGGGCTAGGATGGGAGTTGGAATGGGAAGGCCAGCGTGACCAACAGGGCCACACCCATCTCAGTCTCCCAGGAGCCTGTTGCTAGTCCCCCTCTGGGACTGGCCCTCCCCCACACTCAGGCTGGGCTCCAACTTAAGGTTACACCCAGAGTAAGTAAACTCCCTTTCTGATCAGACTGGTGCCCAACCTTCATTTTAATATAAATAGTAGCAACCAGCTCTGTGCTGGCACTTTGCATGTATCATCTCATTTAACCCCTGCAACAACTCTGCAACATTTTAAAGGTGAAGGAATTGAAGTTCAGAGAGATTAGATAACTGCCCAAGGTCACACAGCTGGATTAGTGGTAGAGTCAGGATTTAAACTTGGAAGTTTTTGGAGCTCCAAGTCTCAGGCTCTGCCCAGCAGGTCCTTTGGGTAGACTTGGTACTATCTCCAGAAATCCATCCTGCCCTTGAAGGACAAAGATTTGTATCTCCTGAAGGCTTCAGGGTTTGGAATGTGGGAGATGTTTAGAAATGGAGTGTGTGAAGTCCACAGCTTTGGAAGCAAACAGACCTGGGTTCCAAGGCCAGCTCTACAAGTGCTTCTAGGCTGTGGCCCCAGGCATGTTAATGCCCCTCTTGGAGCCTTGGTTTCCTCATCTGTAAAAATAGGGCTTACGGTGCCAACCTCACAGGATTGTTGCAAGGACTGGAATACATGTCAAGTGCCTGGCAAACAGAGCGATAAGAACATGGTGATGGTGGTGAACTGTTCAGGAACTGAACCTAATTAACAAGGTGGCCCTTTGCCACACAGAAGTACCACAGCGGTGGGAGGAATCATTGCAGGAACAAGCACACAATTCTCGGGCCTTGCAGAACAGTACCAGGGACCAGTCACTGGAGCTGGACTACAGTTTCATGGGGTGGATGGACAGGCATGGGAGCTGACGCAGGACCAGGTGTCTTGGGAGTGAAAAAGGTGACAGATCTCCTAGGGCTAGTGAATGAAACAGTCTTACCCCACTCCCAGACCCCTTGGCTTGGAGGATGAAGGAAATATGGAATCCAGGGTATTGGAGGATCGGGAAGACAGGGGAAGGAAAGCGGATAGGCAAAGGGAAGGCACTACTGTCCACGTGACAGACAAGGGTGCACGGGTGCCCGCATGCACGTACACACACTCACATACACACACCCTCCTCATACTCAGAGCTCCCTCTGACACATTGTTCCACAGACTCACTGAGTCAGCAAAACCACATGAGCCAGGGCTCCAGTCCTGGGCAAACAGCTCCTCCTTTCAGAGTCTCCCATTCCTCATCTATAAAAGGAGACAGAAACTCCACACTTCTCAAGGCTATCACGGGTAACAAATGATCTTCCAGTCCCCCAGCTCGCTCCCCTCCTATCTGAGCCAGGCCCCTGCTACCCTTCACCTGACACTGCAGTCATCTGATTTTCTCTCTCTACTCTCCTGGACCACTTTAGGCTTCCTATATCCCACCTTTGCTTCCTGCACAAAGTTCAGATTCCTCAACCTGACATTCAAAGCTCCCCCACCCAATGGCCTCACCTGGCCTTTCCTGTCAGGTGGAAGAAGCATATGCTTTAGAATTAGACAGACCTGATGAACTCCGGGAGTTGGTGATGGACAGGGAGGCCTGGTGTGCTGCGATTCATGGGGTCGCAGAGAGTCGGACACGACTGAGCGACTGAACTGAACTGAACTGGGTTTAAGTATCAGCCCCACCATCTACTATCTAGGTAACCTTGAGTACATTTCTTCACCTCTCTAGGACTTACTTTCCTTATCTGCAAAATGAGGAAACACCTATTCTGTAGGTTATGGTGGGAGTACGTGAATTCAAGTATGTAAAGCACCTGCCACAGTATAGTTTTGGTGCCTCACACATGGTAACTATTATTGTGACTGTCAGCATCAGTGGCATCAATGTTACCCTGCTCACTCCAGCCCAGCCTTCATGAAACTAGCTTGTCCGTTATTCTGTCAGCGTGAACCAGCCTTTTCATGCCTCTATGCTTTCGCTGACTCTGTTTCTTTCTCCTGCACAGAGCTTTGCCCTTTGAAATCCTATCTAAACTTCACAACCCAGCTCAATTGCTGCTTCTTGCAGGAAGTCCTCCCTGACTTCCAACCAGAAATATGCTTTGCTTCTTCCTAGCTCCAGCATCCATCCATCTCCATGTTGTTGCTTTGAACTTTCCCAAGGCATTTCTTTCACCAAACCCCTCAATGCCCTTGTATTCCCCCTACCACCACTATCTCTGCTTTCCTTCCCTGTGGGAAAGAGAGGATGCCTATACTATTTAAGGCCAGTCTCTCCACCCAGGCTCTGAAGCCCATCCCTGCTACCTCCTCCATAACAATCATCCCCTCTCCCTCCAGTATTTCAACCTCTCCCTCTCTGTTGCCTCCTTCCTACCAACATTTATAGAAGCTCAAGTCTCTCCCATCTGGGAATAAAAACCCTCTATCTGCCCCCACATCTCCCTCAAGCAATCACTGTCCCTCTCTCCTCTTCACAGCTAAGCCTCTTGAGAAATTCGTCTACACTGGCCATCTCCACTTCAGTACCTCCCACGGGTTCTTCAACCCACTGCAATCTGCCTCATGTGCCCACCAAGCCACAGAAACTCTTCTTAGTAAGGTCGCCCAGGACCTCCCACTGGTTAAAGCCAATAGACTTTCTCCCACCCTCATCTTACTTCTCCCAGCTATAACATTTGCCACTCTTAACAAGCCCCTCCTGTGTGCAGACGGCTCTTCCCTTCCTCTGCTTCCATGAGCCCACTCCCTGCTGGTTTTCCTCCTACTTCTCAGGACCACCCCCAGCTCCTCTTCCTCTCCCCATTCCTTATATATGTTGGTACCTCTTCTCCAGTTCTGCTCTGGTCCTCTTCTCTTTCACTCCACACTCACTGTCCAGGGATCTCATTCCATTCCATAATTTCAGGTATGGCTGAGGACCCCCACATCTCTCTCTCTCTAGCATGGACCTCTCTCCTGGGTCCCACCAAGCCTAATGCTTGCTGGAAGCTCTACCAAGATGGCCCTCAGGGCCTTCAGAGTTCACAAGGACCTCTCACTCAGCATCTTACCACTGCAAACCTATCCTCCTGCATTTCCCACCTTCGTGAAGGGGCGCCACCACCCAGTGGCCCAAGCCTAGATTATTCCTGCTCCTTTAGCAAGTGAAGTGAAAGTCACTCAGTTGTGTCCATCTCTTTGCGACCCCACTGACTATACAGTCCATGGAATTCTCTAGGCCAGAATACTGGAGTGGGTAGCCTTTCCCTTCTCCAGGGGATCTTCCCAACCCAGGGATCGAACCCAGGTCTCCCACATTGCAGGCGAATTCTTTACCAGCTGAGCCACAAGGCAAGCCCAAGAATACTGGAGTGCGTAGCCTATCCCTTCTCCAGGGAATCTTCCCAACCCAGGAATCAAACCAGGGTCTCTTGCATTGCAGGCAGATTCTTTACCAACTGAGCTATCAGGGAAGCCCTTCAGCAAGTCAGCCACCAAGTCCTGCTGATTCTACCCGCCTGCTGCTGCTGCTGCTGCTGCTAAGTCACATCAGTCGTGTCCGATTCTGTGCAACCCTATAGACCTCAGCCCAAAAGGCTCCTCTTTCCCTGGGATTCTCCACGCAAGAATACTGGAGTGGGTTGCCATTTCCTTCTCCAATGCATGAAAGTGAAAAGTGAAAGTGAAGTCCCTCAGTCGTGTCCAACTCTTAGTGACCCCATGGACTGCAGCCTACCAGGCTCCTCTGTCCATGGGGTTCTCCAGGCAAGAGTACTAGAGTGGGTTGCCATTGCCTTCTCCATCTACCCCCCTAAATAGCTCTAAAAGACTACATATGATCTGGCTCTTGCTAACTCATCATCGACTCCTCTTGCCCCTCACTCACTCTTTCTCCAATCATACTGGTCTCCCTGTCCCTCAAACATAACAAGTCCACTCCTGCCTCGGGGCTTTTGCACTCACTCAAACATCATTCCCCAGGTAGGTGTGGCACCAGACACAAGTTATTAATAAATATTTAATTGCTTATTTATTATCTGTCTCATCCACTGTAAGATCCATCAGGGCAGGCAACTGTTTTGTTTACTGCTTTATCTCTAATGCCCAACACACTGTCTAGCACTCAATAAATATTTTTAAAATGAATGAATCCATGCCAGGCCTGAGCACGGGCAACTCACCGTGAACTCCAACCTTAGTCATCTCTACGCCCACTATCTGTTCAGCCTCTGATTCCAGTTCTCTCTTCCTCCCAATCATCTCTCAAATCCACTTCCTCTGCTCCCTCCCCACGGCCACTGCCTCAGCTCATTGTGCTTGTGTTGTGCTTAGTTGCTCAGTCTTGTTTGACTCTGTGACTCCGCAGACTGTAGCCCTCCCGGCTCCTCTGTCCATGGGGATTCTCCAGGCAAGAATATTGAAGTGGGTCGCCATTTCCTCCTCCAGGGGATCTTCCCAACCCAGGGATCGAACCCAGGTCTTCTGCATTGCAGGCAGATTCTTTACCCTCTGAGCCACAGGGAAGCCCAAGAATACTGGAGTGGGTAGCCTATCCCTTCTCCAGGGGAACTTTCCGACCTAGGAATTGAACCAGGTCCTCCTGATTGCATGCATTTTCTTCACCAGCTGAGCTACCCGGGAAGCCCTACCTTAGCTTACCTCTCTTGGATTACTGGAACAGACTCCGCCCTAGTTTCCCTTCTTTCTAAAATGCTAACTTGATCATGTTACCTTCCCTCTTCAAGAGCTGCTCTCTTAGCTCTCCAGCTGCCTACCATGACAAAGGAGCCTGGACTCTGCCAACGGCTGTCTGAGGTATATCTAAACTCTGCCTCAGTGTACAGCCTTACCATTTCTCAGCTCTAGGCCTCAGCATTCACTATCAGAGCATCTTCTCCCACCTCTATCACTCACAATCTTTACAGACACAATCTCTGGATGTTTGGCTCAAACACTACTTTCTTCAGGAAAATAAATATGTGACTCACAAACCAGAAGTAATTCCTCTCCAATATGCATAGAGAAATAAGTGCCTCCAGTGTCACTCAGGATCTCCAAGAACCAGGACGGTAGTTGGCAATTATATCTGAGACCATGGACTTTGGGTGCTGGGCAAGCATTAATAGAGTTCCCTTTGCCTCCTGCACTATTATCCTGGATTCACGTCCCTGGGGCCCTCTGCTAACACTGACTCATCCTTGCCTTCTCACTTTCTCTCACCTGCTGTTGGATCTATCTCATTAATAACTCTCAAAGGATTTAGATTCCATAAGGTGAAATTAAAATGCTTCTTTGTGAACAGTGTCCACTGGAGTAAAGCAACACAGTAGCACTGCTCCAAGTCATTTCTTCAATGCCAACACCCCAGTTTAGGCCTTCCAGCTGGCCTCCATGCATATGATCCATTTTTCATACTGACTGCTAATGTGATGTTTCTAAAACACAAATTTTACCAAATTTTTCTATTTAGTATCTATTCACATGACACTTCATCACTAGCAACACTGGTTCTTAACTTTTTCTGGAGGAACACAAAACTCTTTATGCATTTAATGAAAGCCAGGAATCATCTCCCCAACAGTAAATGCACACAACCAGACAAACACATTTTGCATTCAATTTCAGGAGGTTCCCAGGCCACCTGAAGCCATTTGGGACCCGTGCAACCCAGGCTCTAAACAAACCTCTGGCTCTACCCAACAACATCCAGGTTCTTGTGTGTATGCTAATCCTTCTGCCTGGAATATTCTGGCACACTTCACCCTTTCCCCTGGTTGCCTCTGAGTCATCCTCTAAGACTCAGCTCTTAGGCAGAGATGACCTGCACCAACCCTAGGCAGGGCTAGATCTCTCACTGCTGTGGAAGCCACTCCACAGCACTTCCCACGCTGTGCTCTCCTTTGTCATAGCCCTCTTCAGTCTCCCCAGCTGACTGGGAATTTGTGGAAGGCAAGAACCATTGCCCAACATAGGCCCTGGCCACAGCAGAACTCCCTAAGTGTCTACTGAAATGAACATTAATAATAGATACCCTTTTTCTTGAGCACTTATTATGTGCCAGGCACTCAATAAGGTGAATTCTATTTATGATCTCTTCTCTTTATGATTCTTTACGACCTCATGGACTATACAGCCCATGGAATTCTCCAGGGCAGAATACTGGAGTGGGTAGCCTTTTCCTTCTCCAGGGGATCTTCCCAACCCAGGGATGGAACTCTGGTCTCCCAAATTGCAGGGGGATTCTTTACCGGCTGAGCTACAGGGAAGCCCATGATCTCTTCTACCCTTTAATAAATAAACCCCATGATGCTGGTGGTTCTTTTTGACAGATAAGGAACTAGGCTCAGAGAGGTAAAGTCAGTTCTTTAAAGTCACCCAGTTAGTGGGTGACAGAGGTGGAACTGAAATTTGAGACCATTGCAAGTATTGGTCCACCATGCTTCCCTGCCCGTACTGTGAGACAGCATCAGTAGCAGAATAGGACCATTAATTAGGGCCAGAATGCTCTGTCTGGGCTCCATTCCCCAGAGCCATCTACATTTATTTTCCCTCCTGTGTCACCTTCATGCCAAGAGTAGAGACCTGGCTCTCTCTCTTCTTTTTCCTTCTTTCTTTTTTTTTCTTTTGGACATGCCAAATGGCTTGCAGGATCTTAGTTTTTTGACCATGGACTGAACNACTGCTAATGTGATGTTTCTAAAACACAAATTTTACCAAATTTTTCTATTTAGTATCTATTCACATGACACTTCATCACTAGCAACACTGGTTCTTAACTTTTTCTGGAGGAACACAAAACTCTTTATGCATTTAATGAAAGCCAGGAATCATCTCCCCAACAGTAAATGCACACAACCAGACAAACACATTTTGCATTCAATTTCAGGAGGTTCCCAGGCCACCTGAAGCCATTTGGGACCCGTGCAACCCAGGCTCTAAACAAACCTCTGGCTCTACCCAACAACATCCAGGTTCTTGTGTGTATGCTAATCCTTCTGCCTGGAATATTCTGGCACACTTCACCCTTTCCCCTGGTTGCCTCTGAGTCATCCTCTAAGACTCAGCTCTTAGGCAGAGATGACCTGCACCAACCCTAGGCAGGGCTAGATCTCTCACTGCTGTGGAAGCCACTCCACAGCACTTCCCACGCTGTGCTCTCCTTTGTCATAGCCCTCTTCAGTCTCCCCAGCTGACTGGGAATTTGTGGAAGGCAAGAACCATTGCCCAACATAGGCCCTGGCCACAGCAGAACTCCCTAAGTGTCTACTGAAATGAACATTAATAATAGATACCCTTTTTCTTGAGCACTTATTATGTGCCAGGCACTCAATAAGGTGAATTCTATTTATGATCTCTTCTCTTTATGATTCTTTACGACCTCATGGACTATACAGCCCATGGAATTCTCCAGGGCAGAATACTGGAGTGGGTAGCCTTTTCCTTCTCCAGGGGATCTTCCCAACCCAGGGATGGAACTCTGGTCTCCCAAATTGCAGGGGGATTCTTTACCGGCTGAGCTACAGGGAAGCCCATGATCTCTTCTACCCTTTAATAAATAAACCCCATGATGCTGGTGGTTCTTTTTGACAGATAAGGAACTAGGCTCAGAGAGGTAAAGTCAGTTCTTTAAAGTCACCCAGTTAGTGGGTGACAGAGGTGGAACTGAAATTTGAGACCATTGCAAGTATTGGTCCACCATGCTTCCCTGCCCGTACTGTGAGACAGCATCAGTAGCAGAATAGGACCATTAATTAGGGCCAGAATGCTCTGTCTGGGCTCCATTCCCCAGAGCCATCTACATTTATTTTCCCTCCTGTGTCACCTTCATGCCAAGAGTAGAGACCTGGCTCTCTCTCTTCTTTTTCCTTCTTTCTTTTTTTTTCTTTTGGACATGCCAAATGGCTTGCAGGATCTTAGTTTTTTGACCATGGACTGAACCCAAGCCCTAGCAGTGAAAACACCAAGTCCTAATCACTGGACTGCTGGCGAATTCCCTGGTCTCATTTTTTATGGTGCAACCCCTGGTCTCTTCCCATGTACTACATTCAGCCTCCTCATCTCAAAACCCCACTATAGTCAAGTCCATCCCTTGCCCAGAACCATCCCTAGACGTGTACAGCTTTTAAATCCAATCCAATCCAAGGCTACACACTGTCTATGAGGAAAACAAGACATGGGTAGCCCTTGCTCTTCATGAGTTGATAGTCATCTAGGAGTTTTACATGTACCATCTCCAATCCTAAAATCAGCCCTGAGAGGTAAATAGGCATTATCCTCATTGCACAGATGAGGAAATAGAAGCTTAGAGGCTTGCCGAGAGTCAAGCTGGTAAGTAGCAGAATTTGGACTTGAATAAAGGTATTGACCCAACTATATTCCCCCATTAGGTCATCCTACTTAAAAGAGGCAAAAAGTAGGCAACCATTTCTGGCAGGATTGGGGGATAAAGGAAAGCTATTACTCTTTCAAGACTTAGTACACATCCACTCCTATAGGGGACAGGTGAGGTGAGGTACCCCTCCTCTGGCAGCACTCTGAACCTATCATTGTCTATGGGTCTCTCTCCCTTCTAGATCTGAGCTCTCTGACTGTAATGTCTCACCAAGGTTCAGCACAAGGCCTGTCTGAGAGCATGCAGGACAAATGCTTGCTGAATGAATGAGGTGGCATTTGAGCAAGTTATTAAAAGGAAAAATAACATCTGAATAGGTGGGTATAGGGGAAAGGCATGGAGGAGGAAGGAAACAAGTTAGTAAAGGCAAGGAATTGGGACCAAGAACAAGGCCAGTAATTGAAAAATTGTGACAGGGTATGTATAACATTTTTTCATTGTTTCAAGAGGGTTTTCTTTTCCTTACATAAATGGATCATACTATAAGCTCTGTTCTGCAATTTGCTTTTTTCATAGAATAATCAGTCTTGGAGGTCTTTTCAGGTGAATATATAGAGATATATCTTTTTCTTTTGATCTACTACAGAGTATGGGTGGATCATGAAAGAAATCCTACTGATGGACAGGTAGGTTATTTTAATTGTTTGCTATTATAAGCAATGCTGCAATGAACATCTTTGCATATATCTGAAAGTAGTTTTGAAGGATTTCTAAAAGGTGAATTCCTGGGCAAAGAATGCACATTTTGTCTAAAATGTAGATAAAAGTTATTTCCGTAGCTTTAACATTTTTATAGACCAGCTAAAAATAAAGATTATTCCTACTCACATAATCTTGTCTTCATCTAAGAAGCATACATCATGCAACCTTTTCATTACGAGTTGGCTGAGAATGCTGTCCAACAAAAGGGCATGTGATGAAGAGCCGCACAGTGTGGCCTATGTTTGCAGCTGGGGTTGGGGTATTTAGAAAAGGCCTCTGGCTGGCCACATTGGGGTCTATCTAATAGTGAAACTCTAGAGAATTCTAGCTCTGAAACATAGTTCTCAGCTTGGAAGTATATGTAAATTTAAGTTTCTGGTGCACCTAATAAATTGGTCCCACAAGAAAATAGAACCAATTTGTACTCTAATCAAAGAAGACACAATTTTGTTTCTTCACAACTGTTCTAATCTTCTAAATTTTGGTACTTGAAAGTTAGTACTTTGTTGCTGTTTTAGTTACATTCTTTAGTTACTTGTAAGCTTCAACATTCTTTCTCATTCATTAGCTGTCTACTTCTCTGAATTGTCAAATCACGTTATTTCTCCACTTTAAATGAGTTGTGCACTTTTTCTTATTGATTTCCAGGAGATGATATAGATACAGACAGTGTTACTAACCTTTGCCTAATATCTATGTAGCAAATACTTTCTTCTAGCCTGTTATTTCTGTTTTAACTTTGTGTATAGTATCTTTTCCACACAGAAGTTCTTAACTTTAATTGTAGCTGAAATTATTGCTCTTAAATTTATGGCTCCTGAGTTTTTATGTCCTGCTCAGGAAGACTTCTCCACTCTATTATAAAAATATTCTGGATTTTGCTCTGGTGCTTTTACAGCTTTATTTTTTGCATTTGTTTTTGTGCAAGGTAGGGATTTATCTTAAATTTTTTTCTTCTATTTCTTTGGCCGAGCTGTGCAGCATACAGGATTTTAGTTTCCAGACAAGGGCTTGAACCCATGCCCCCTGCACGGGAAGTGCAGTCTTAACTACTGGACCACCAGGGAAGTTCCTTAAATTTTTTCCAAATGGTAGGATTTTTTTCCAAATCCTATCCCATTTACTGACTTC
>SJYW01021444.1:29014-54439 GCA_006410735.1 Raphicerus campestris | reverse complement strand
CTTTAGTTCTTCTGCTCTTTCTGCCATAAGGATGGTGTCATCTGCATATCTGAGGTTCTGGATATTTCTCCTGGCAATCTAGATTCCAGCTTGTGCTTCTTCCAGCCCAGCGTTTCTCATGGTGTACTCTGCATATAAGTTAAATAAGCAGGGTGACAATATAGAGCTTTGACATATTCCTTTCCCTATTTGGAACCAGTCTGTTGTACCATGTCCAGTTCTAACTGTTGCTTCTTGACCTGAATACAGATTTCTCAGGAGGCAGGTAAGGTGGTCTGGTATTCCCATCTCTTTCAGAATTTTCCACAGTTTGTTGTGATCCACACAGCCAAAGGCTTTGGCATAGTCAATAAAGCAGAAGTAGATGTTTTTCTGGAACTCTTGCTTTTTTGATGATCCAGCAGATGTTGGCAGTTTTATCTCTGGTTCCTCTGCCTTTTCTAAATACAGCTTGAGTATCTGGAAGTTCATGGTTCACATACTGTTAAAGCCTGGCTTGGAGAATTTGGAGCATTATTTGCTAGCCTGTGAGATGAGTGCAGTTGTGCAGTAGTTTGAGCATTCTTTGGTATTGCCTTTCTTTGGTACTGGAATGAAAACTGACCTTTGCCAGGCTGAGGCCATTGCCAAGTTTTCCAAATTTGCTGGCATATTGAATGCAATACTTTCACAGCATCATCTTTTAGGTTTTGAAATAGCTCAACTGGAATTCTATCACCTCCACTAGCTTTGTTCGTACTGATGCTTCCTAAGGCCTACTTGACTTTGCATCCCAGGATATCTGGCTCTACGTGAGTGATCATACCATTATGGTTATCTGGGTCATGAAGATCTTTTTAATATAGTTCTTTCATGTGTTCTTGCCACCTTTTCTTAATATCTTTAGCTTCTGTTAGGTCCATACCCTTTCTGTCCTTTATTGTGCTCATCTTTGTATGAAATGAAAAGTCTTACCTTTTTAACAGTATGCAAAGGCAAAAAGGTAAGACTTACACTGCTGCTGCTGCTGCTGCTGAGTCGCTTCAGTCGTGTCTGACCCTGTGCGACCCCATAGACGACAGCCCACCAGGCTCCCCTGTCCCTGGGGTTCTCCAGGCAAGAGCACGGGAGTGGGTTGCCATTTCCTTCTCCCATGCATGAAAGTGAAATTGAAAGTGAAGTCGCTCAGTCATATCTGACTCTTAGTGATAACCAATTAGTTATTGATTTGGGAGGTGTTACGTGTTATATGGGTTTCTCAGGTGGTAAAATGGTAAAGAATCTGCCTGTCAGTGCAGGAGACTCAAAGATACAGGTTTGATCCCTGGGTCAGAAAAGTCGCCTGGCATAGGAAATGGCAACCTGCTCCAGTATTCTTGCCTAGAAAATTCCATGGACAGTGGAGACTGGAGGACTACAGTCCAGGGATCTCAAAGAGTCAGACATGACTGAGTGACCGAGCACATGCACGTGCGTGTGTGCACATACACACGTGTTGTGTATGTCCATTAGTTCATCCCTTTATGAAGAAAAATATTTATATTTGCTTTGCCAATATTTTGTTTAGGGTTTTGTAACTATATTCTCAAGTAAGTGTTTTTCTTAAGCTTGTCTTCTTTTGTTGTTTTAGTGTTATACTTATCTAATGTTGCTTTTAAAATTATATTTGCTTCATTAAGATTACTTATTTTTCTCTCTATGAGGGATATATTAAAATTGAATTATTTATTCTTTGATGCTACCATCTAAGTCAGGTGTGTTTTATTTGTCAGAAGATGTTTAACACATTCAACTTCTCCAAAGACTTTTAGGGCTATTCAAATTTTATATGTATACTATATATATTAGGTATGTGTGTACATACTATATATGTATATATACAGTTATAAGTTTTGCATTTATAGAATTTTATATGTACAGTTACCAATTTTAATACATTGTCTTTAAATGAATATATCTGTTTCATCTAAGTTCTCTAATACACAGATAGGCAATTGTACACAATATTCTTTTCTCTCTTTTAAATTCTGAAATATCTGTAGTTAAGTCTCTCTTCCACTCCTTCATGTTGTTTATTTCAATTAGGTCAACAATAAAATTCATAATAGACTTTTGAGAAAGAAAGAGGATGCTATTGCTTACACCATAACAATAGGTGTCACCCTAGTGTGTCACAGTACTATGGCATATAAGGCCTTTGGGTGAATATCTGGTTAGCTTCATATTCTTGTCATTTAGCAGTGACAAGTTTTTTCTAACATTTTTTTTAATTTACCCTTTTTATTGTTGTGTTATAAAAATATGTTTTAGTAAAAAATAAAACAAAGTATATTATTGAAATGCAATGAGAGGATGCTGTTATTCCTATTTTATAAAAAGTCAGTGCTAAATACTGATTATTATTTTTATTTTTTGTTAATTGAAGGATAATTGCTTTACAGAATTCTGTTGTTTTCTGTCAAACATCAATATGAATCAGCTGTAGGTATACCTATGTCCCCTCCCTCTTGAACCTGCCTCCTTTTTTGAATCTGCCTCCCCATCCCAACTCCTAGGTCTATAGAGAGCTTCTTTTGAGTTCCCTGAGACATACAGCAAATTCCCATAGGCTATCTAGTTTACATATGATAATTAAGTTTCCATGTTATTCTCCCCATACATCTCACCCTCTCCTCTCCTCTCCTCATGTCCATAAGTCTGTTTTCTATGTTTCTCCACTGCTTCATTGCAAATAAATTCATCAGTACCATCTTTCTAGATTCCACATATATCTATTAGCATATCATATTTATCTTTCTCTTTCTGACTTATTCCACTCTGCATAATAGGCTCTAGGTTCATCCATCTCATTAGAACTGATTCAAATGTATTCCATTTTATGCTGAGTAATATTCCACTTGTAGAAGGAAATGGCAATCCACTCCAGGACTCTCGCCTAAGAAATTCCATGGATGGAAGAGCCTGGTGGGCTACAGTCCATGAGGTCACAGAGTTGGACACAACTGATCGACTTCACAACAATATTCCACTGTATATATGTACCACAACTTCTTTCTTCTTTATCCATTCATCTGTCGATGGACATCTACGTTGCTTCCATGTTCTAGCCATTGTACATAGTGCTTCAATGAATATTGGGGTCTGTGTGTATTTTTCAATTTTGGTTTCCTCAGGGCATATGCCTAGGAGTGGGATTGCTGGGTCACATGGTGGTTTTATTCCTAGTTTTTAAAGGAATCTCCATACTGTCTTCTAGAGTGGAGGTAACAATTTACATTCCTACCAACAGTGCAAGAGTGCTCCCTTTTCTCCACGGCCTATCCAGCATTTATTGTTTGTAGACTTTTTGATGTCAGCCATTCAGACCGGTGTGAAGTGATATCTCACTGTAGTTCTGATTTGCATTTCTCTAATAACGAGCAATGTTAAGCATCTTTTCATGTGTTTGTTAGCCATCTGCATGTTTTATTAGGAAAAATGTTTGTTTAGGTCTTTTCCCCACTTTTTTACTGGGTTGTTTGTTTTCCTGATATTGAGTGTATGAGCTGCTTATATATTTGGAAATTAATCCTTTGTCAGTTGTTTCAGTTGGTTTCATTTTCTCCCATTCTGAGGGTTGTCTCTTCACCTTGTTTATAGTTCCCTTTCTGTGCAAAAGCTTTTAACTAGGTCCCACTTGTTTACTTTTGTTTTTATTTCCTTTACTCTAGAAGGTGTGTCATAAAGGATCTTGCTTTATGTCTTCGAGTGTGCTGCCTATGTTTTCCTCTGAGTTTTATAGTTTCTGGTCTTACATTTATGCCTTTTGAGTTTATCTTTGTGTAGGATGTTAGAAAGTGTTTTAACTTCATTCTTTTACATGTAACTGTTCAGTCTTCCCAGAACCACTTATTGAAGAGGTTAACTTAGCCCCATTGTATATTCTTGCCTTCTCTGTCAAAAATAAGTTACCTATAGGCACATGGATTTATTTCTAGGCTTTCTATCTGTTCCCATTGGTCTATATTTCTGTTTTTTGTGCCAGCACCACACTATATTGATGACTGTATCTTTGTAATATAATCTGAAGTCAGGAAGGTTGATTCTTCCAGCTCCATTCTTTCTCTGGACTGCGTTGGCTATATGGGGTCTTCTGTGTTTCCATATGAATTGTAAAATTTTTTGTTTTAATTCTATGAAAAATGCCATTGGCAATTTGATAGGGATCACATTGAATCTGTAGATTACATCTGGTAATATAACCATTTTCACAATATTGATTTTTCCTGCCAAGGAACATAGCATATTTTCCATCTGTTTATGTCATCTTTGATTTTTTATCAGGGTGTTATCATTTTCTGTATACAGTTCTTTTGTCTCCTTAGGTAGGTTTAGTGCTAGATATTTTATTCTTTTTGTTGCAATTTTAAATTAGATTAATTCCTTAATTTCTTTTTCTGATTTTCCATTGTTAGTATATAGGGATGCAAGTGATTTCTGTGTATTGGTTTTGTTTCCTTTGACTTTGCTAAATTCACTGATTAGCTGTAGTAATTTTCTGATAGTATCTTTAGTGTTTTCTATGTACTATATCATGTCATCTGCAAACAGTGAGAGCTTTACTTTTTCTGGATTCCTTTTATTTCTTTTTCTTCTCTGATTGCTATAGCTAAGACTTCCAAAACTATGTTGAATAATAATGAGAGTGGACACCATTGTCTTGTTTCTGATCTTAGAAGGAATGTTTTCAGTTTTTCACTAGTGAGAATAATGTTTACTGTGGGCTTATTATTATATTGAGGCTTTTATTATATATAGGCTTTTATTATATTGAGGTAGGTCCTTTCTATGTCCATTCTATGAAGAGCTTTAATGATAAATATGTGCTGAATTTTGTATTGAGATTGTCTTACGGCTTTTATGTTTCAACTAATTAATATGCTGCATCACATTGTTTGATTTGCATATATTGAAGAATCCTTGCCTCCTAGAATAAACCAAACTCAGTCATGGTGTATGAGCTTTTTGATGTGTTATTGAATTTTTTTTTTGCTAGAATTTTGTTGAGGTTCTTTGTATCTATGTTGATCAGTGATATTAGCCTGTAGTTTTCTTTTTTCCTGTTGCCTTTGTCTGGTTTTGGTATCAGGATGATGGTGGCCTGGTAGAATCAATTTGGAATGTTCCTTCCATGAAGGCTAGGCATTAGTTTTCTCTAAATGTTTGATAGAATTCACCTGTGAAGCCATCTGGTCCTGGGCTTTTGTTTTTTGGAAGATTTCTGATCACAGTTTCGATGTCAATGCTTGTAACTAGGGTTGTTCATAATTTATATTTCTTCCTGGTTCAGTCTTGGAGGATTGAACTTTTGTAAGAATCTGTCCATTTCTTCCAGGTTATCCATTTGATTGCCATATAGTTGCTCATAATAGTCTCTTATAATCCTTTGTATTTCTGCATCATCTGTTATTCCCTCTCCTTCTTCATTTCTAATTTTGTTGCTTTGATTCTTCACTCTTTCTCTTGATGAGTCTGGCTAAAGGTTTGTCAATTTTTTTAATCTTCTCAAAGAACCAGATTTTAATTTTATTAATCTTTACCATTGTTTCTTTCATTTCTTTCTCCTTTATTTCTGCTCTGATCTTTATGATTTCTTTCCTTCTGCTAATTTTGAGGGTTTTTTTTTTCTTGTTTTTTCCAGTTGTTTTAGGTGCAAAGTTAGGTTGTCTGCTCAATGTTTTTCTTGTTTCTTGAGATAGGATTGTGTTGCTATAAACTTTGCTGTTAGAACTGCTTTTGCTGCATCCTATAGGTTTTGAGTTGTGTTTTCATTGTCATTTGTTTCTAGGTTTGTTTTTTTTTTTTTAATTTCTCTTGTGATTTCTTTGATAACTTGTTCATTATTTAGAAATACATTGCTTAATCTCCATTTGTTTGTGTTTTTTACAGTTTTTTCTTGTAATTGATATCTAGTCTCACAGTGTTATGGTCAGAAAAGATGCTTGATATGATGTGAATTTTCTTATATTTACTGTGGTTTGATTTGTGACCCAAGATGTAATCTTTCCTGGTGAATGTTCCATCTGCAATTGAGAAGAAGGTGTATTCTTCTGCATTTGGATAGAATGATCCGAAGATATCAGTGAGATCCATCTCTTCTAATGTATTATTTAAGACTGTTTGCTTATTAATTTTCTGTTTTTATGGTCTGTCAATTAGTGAAAGGGAATGTTAAAGTCTTCTACTCTGATTGTGTTCCTGTCAGTTTCTCTGTTTATGTTCATTACTGTTTGTCTTATGTATTGAAGAGCTCCTATTTTGAGTGCATAGATATTTACAATTGTTATATACTCCTCTTGGATTGATCACTTGATCAAGTGATCATTATGTAGTGTCCTTCCTTTTCTTGTAATATTTTTTATTTTAAGGTCTATTTTGTCTGATATGAGGAATTCTACTCCAACTTTCTTTTGATTTCCATTTGCATGGAATATATTTTTCCATCCTCTCACTTTCATTCTACATGTGTCTTTAAGTCTCAAGTGTCGGGTCTTGTTTTGTATCCATTCAGCCAGTCTATGTCTTTTGCTTGGGGCATTTAATCCATTTATATATAAAGTAATTATTAATATATATGTACCTATTGCCATTTCCTTAATTGTTTGGGGTTTGTTTTTGTAGATCTTTTTCTTCTCTTGTATTTCCTAACTTTTAACAATTGTTGTCAAGCTGGTTTGGTGGTACTGAATTCTCTTAATTTTTGCCTGTCTGCAAAACTTTTTATTTCTCCATCAGTTTTGAATAAGCTCCTTGCCAATTAGAGTAATCTTGGTTGTAGATTTTTCCATTGCAGTATTTAAAATATATACCTTCTGGCCTGCAGAATTTCAGCTGAAAGATCAGCTGTTAAATGTATGGGATTTAACTTGTATGCTATTGTTGTTTTCCCCTTGCTCCTTTTAATAATCTTTGTTAGTTTGATTAGCATATGTCCTGACATGTTTCTCCTTAAGTTTATCCTGTATGGGACTCTGCACTTCTTGGACTTACTTGACTATTTTCTTTTCTATGTTTGGAAAAATTTTAACTATGATCTTCAAAAATTTTCTCATACTCTTTCTTTTTCTCTTCTTCTGGGACCCCTATAATTCTAATGTTGGTGCATTTAATATGTCCCAGAGATCTCTGAGACTATCCTTAGTTCTTTTCATTCTTTTTTACTTTTTCTGCTCTTTAGCAGTTATTTCCACCATTCTATCTTCCAGCTCACTGATCTGTTATTTTGCTTCAGATATTCTCCTATTGATTCCTTCTAGAGTATTTTCAATTTCAGTATTTTTGTTGTTTGTCTCTATATGTTTATTCTTTAATTCTTCTATGTCTTTGTTGATTGATTATTCTCTTCATTTTATTTTCAAGGTTTTGGATCATCTTTACTATCATTATTCTGAATTCTTCTTCAGGTACTTTGCCTATTTCCTCTTCATTTATTTGGACTTGTGTGTCTCAAGTTTGTTCCTTTTTTTGTGCAGTATTTCTCTGCCTTTTCATTATTGTTATTATTATTATTGGCATATGGTATTTGAGGTCTCCCTTTTCCAGGTTTCAAAGTTGAATCCTTTCTTTCTTTTGGTTATTGCCCTCATAAGGTTGATTCAGTGGTTTGTGTAAATTTTGTGTAGAGTATCACTTGTGCTTGCATTCTAGTGGGAGAAGGTGAAATCCCCACTACCACTGCCCCCATGATGGGCAGGGCTGACTGAGTTGGTAATCCTGTCTGCTGATGATTGGGTTTGTAATTTTGTCTTATTTGTTTTTTGGATGAGGTGTCCTACACAGGATGATTGGCACAGGTCTGTGATTGCACAGTGTGATTGGCACAGGTAGTTGAGTGATGCTAGGTCTTATATGCAAGTGGTTGCCTGGGAGTTCCCACTATTTGATACTCTCTAGGGTTAGGAGTTTTCTGGTATTCTGGGGTCTTGGAATCAATGCTCTCACTCCAAAGGTTCAGGGCTTGTTCTCTGGCCAGGAATGGAGATTCCACAGATGGTTTGTTAATGGCATTAAATGGATTAAAACAAATACCCCCAAATGAAAAAAACCCAGACAAATTACAATTAAAAATCATGTAAATAACAAGCAAAATAATGGAATATACACCCATACATACATCCATAAGCAAAATCAAAAAAATCCAACAAAAATAAGGTACAATAGATTGACTCAGTGAACAAAGGAAACAAAAAATAATATCTACCAATTAAGAACAAAACTAACTAAAGCACAAACTGGAAAAAAACAAACTAAAGCAAGTTACCAACTGGGGAATAAAGCAATAAAAACAAAACTAACAAATATTGTGAGAAAAAGAAAGGAAAGAAATAGTAGAAGTGAAAAGTTAAGTAGAGGTAGATAAAGACGATTTCTGTATGTTAAAGATTAATTGCAAGGGGAAAATAAAAGTAGGAAAACAAATAAAGGAATAAATGTAGAAAAATAATAATACATTCTAAGATTTTTAAAAATTAAAATTAAAAAGAGAGAGAGAAAAGGAAACTCTACAGAATTACAAAAGGTTAACATAGAGACAGAAGTTTGCAACAAATAAAAAGTGTGGTTTAAAAGCAACTCAAAAGCTTAAATAGTTTTCATAGTGCTAATGAAATCAATAACTACAGCAGAGGTGGGCAGAAAAGGAAAAAATAACGACAACAACAATCTAAATGAAACTACAGAACAAGTCAAAACACAAGAATAATAAATGCTTTTTTTCTTCAGTCTCTGCTGTCAGCGTCCTTTCCCTTGCTGGGAGTCCTGGTACACTTCACCTCCCCAGGATGCCCTCCAATACCACTTTAGTCTCTGGACGTGCTGTGGGGCCAGCTCAGACTCTAATCTGGTCCTACTCCTGTGTGTTCTTGCCTCCAGTGTCCATAGCTGTCAGAACTAGTGCATCTTTTGTGGGAGCACTCAATGCCTTTTTATATATTCCACTGACACAGAGTCTGCCTAGCTGATCACGTGGACTTAATCTGCAGCTTGTACAGCTGGTGGGGAGGTTTTGGGGCAGCCACACTGCCCCTGGGTTTCAATTGTGGTTTTATCTCTACCTCTGCATGTGGGTCGTCTACTGGGGTTTGTTCTTGAGTCTGCCCTGGGGGACTTGGGGCTTCCCCAGTGAGTGCCAGGTGTGGAGGTGGTGCAGCTGCATAGGTTGCTGTGGCCCTGGCAGCGCCAGGTGCTCAGGGGAGTTGACAGCTAGGGTAGAAGGAAACATAGTGAGTGCCCTATAAAGGTGTGGCAACCCACTCCAGCATTCTTGGTGGAGAATCCCCTGACAGAAAAGCCTGGTAGGCCACAATCCATAGGGTCACAGAGTTGGACACAACGAAAATGATCCCACATGCATAGAGGCAAGAATTTTTGTTTTTGCTCATGGCAGCTCTGCCCCAAATACTGATTATTAAATAAGACTATATGTTTTGTCCATGGAAAAATCTATGTTATTGCTGGTAAGAAATGAAGAGGTAGATAGCATTTTTAAAGGATTTCCTTTATGTGGACCTCATGAAATCCTCATTAAAATCTGTGGATCCAATATTATCCTCACTTGAAAGACAATGAAAACCTAATTTTGTTCACAGCCACACAGCTGAGATGTGATTGAACTATAATCCAACCTGAGCCTATGAATTTGTCCATCTCAGAGTTACTATTTAGCATATTGAAAATTCCCCAAAACAAGTAAACCCTCATTCTATACTCAAAAGACTTTTCAAAACAAAACACTTTACAAAACATAAATCATTGTGAACTTTATCTTTTTTAATATTAAAAAAAAAACCTGCCTTCAGTTGTCTTAGGAGCATTAGTGACATTTATTCATTGAAAAATTTTAAGTCATCTGTTCTGTATTAAGATATATAAATGCCCAGGAAATGTTCCATTATTTTTGAGAACATTTGATTACACATTCATTTAAGCTAAATCTCAGAATGAAACAAATTCTATTGACAGTGCTAAGTACTGCTCTGATTGCTAGACATACAATGTTGAACTACAGAGACAGCTCCCACTTTTGAAGAACTTTAATTGCACAGGGAGAGCAGAAAATAATGAAGTAAGCCAATGTGTAATGAAATTTAAGATAGTAATTGGTTATAGGAATAAGAATGTACTATGAAGGTATAATGGAGAAGGCAATGGCAACCCACTCCAGTACTCTTGCCTGGGAAATCCCATGGATGGAGGTGCCTGGCAGGCTGCAGTCCATGGGGTCGTGAAGAGTCGGACATGACTGAGCAACTTCACTTTCACTTTTCACTTTCATGCATTAGAGAAGGAAATGGCAACCCACTCCAGTGTTCTTGCCTTGAGAATCCCAGGGATGGAGGATCCTGGTGGGCTGCCATCTATGGGGTTACATAGAGTCGGATACTACTGAAGTGGCTTAGCAGCAGCAGCAGCAGCATGAAGGTATAGAGTGAACAACATGGATGTGATCAAAGGGTCCATCTGATTGAAACAATGGAAAAAGTTCTGTGAAATTCTGTAGCTAGCACCCTGGATTAGGGGAACAGAATGGGCAAAGGTGGGAAACAGACAAATGTTTTCAGTTTGGCAGCAAGACATTCAGTAAGCAAAAACCATGGAAAGGTGATAGCTTATGGTGAATGGTGTCAGATTTGTGATCTCTGAAGATTTAGCTTCGGGACTAGGGACCAGGCTTGATCACTCAAGAGCTTTTGTATAGCAGAGTTTTATTCAAGTATGAAAGAGACAGAGAAAGCTTCTGACATAGACATCAGAAGGGGTATGCAGAATGCACCCCTTGCTAGTGTTAGCAAGGGAGTTATATAGTTTTGTAATTAGCTATTACAATAAATCAAAAGAATGTCTCAAGGCTGTAAAAATTTAACCAGACCCACTCCCGCAATTTACATTTTAGTATAACAGGATTAGAATTTAACAATAGAAAGATCCTACCAGACCCACTCCCATAATATACACTCTAAAATATCGGGATTAGTCAGAAGGTTTTTAGGAAGGAGAAACTGTCCTCAAGCAGGATACATTGTTGTTATATAATTCCTAGTACAGAATTTAAACTGAGTTGTGTAATAATCAGTTCCAGGCTTAAAGGAAAAAAAAAAAGTTTTGTGTGACTAAGACTAGGTGAAGGTGAAGTCACTCAGTCATGTCTGACTCTTTGTGACCCCATGGACTATAACCTACTAAGCTTCTCCATCCATGGGATTCTCCAGGCAAGAATACTGGAGTGGATTGCCATTTCCTTCTCCAGGGGATCTTCCTGACCCAGGGATCGAACCTGGGTCTCCTGCATTGGAGGCAGATGCTTTAACCTCTGAGCCACCAGGGAAGATACTAAGACTAAGGAATGTAGAGAAATAAACATTGTCCCTTCCTCCTCCTTCTTGAGAACCCCAGACTCCTATCTCCTCCTTGAGAACCCCATACCCCTCTCTCCTCAGGGACCCCTGGACTTCTTATCAATCTGCCTATGAATNGAGAAATAAACATTGTCCCTTCCTCCTCCTTCTTGAGAACCCCAGACTTCTATCTCCTCCTTGAGAACCCCATACCCCTCTCTCCTCAGGGACCCCTGGACTTCTTATCAATCTGCCTATGAATTGACTATCTCAAAGGGATAAATTTAAAGAAGATATAAGATCCCACTCAAAGTGAAATGTTAAAATTATCTGGTTTTGTTTATCATTAAGAACTATGCACAGTAAAGTCCTCACCATCCTTGACCACTAGTTATCCTTCAGATTCATGATACTCTTGCTATTATTGGTATTCTTAATGGAGAAAAATATATATGGTAGTAAGACATTGTATATTCTCCTAGGAACAGAANGGGGAGAAAAGAGGCTCTGGGTCCAAAGAGGGTGAAGAACCCAGGCTGGGGCAGGGTTGGGGAGGGTGTGGGAGACACTGGAGCAGGAGAGGAAAAGAGACAGAGAGAAACTGAAAGAGACAAGAAAAGGGTGAGACAGAAAAGGAGAGAGACAGAGGAGGAAGACAGTGAAAGGGCAAGACAAAAGACACAGAAAGAAGACGGGGGAGAGGCAGAGTGCCAGAGCAAAGGACAGGAGAGGTGAGGGTGGAGGAGAGCTGACAAGGTCTCAGTGGTCCTGGTGACAGGATAGGACAGAGTGGGAGGATGGGGCCCAGCGAGCCAGGGGACAGGGGGTTCTTTGCTTCCAAGGCCAGTGCTGCACCCCCAGCCTGGGGCAAGGCCCAAGCTCCACCCCCAGTGCTGTCCCCCACCCCTAGAGCGGGGTCCAAAGGCCCCTCTGCCTCCTGCTTCCCAAGATTGAAAGTCCAGTGAATGGGAAGGAGGAGGAGAGACAGCAGGGTAGTGAGGCCAAGGGCCCAGTCCCTGGCCTCCCCAGTGTGGGGCAGATGCTGGGAGTGAGTCCCCAGTCAGCCAGCCCCTGTCCCCCAACGAGCCCCTGAAGGCTGGTTTTGGTCAGGGCCTGGCCATTCAAGAGCTCAAGTAAAGGCCAGGAGATGCAGCTGCAGGCCAGGCCAGCTGCCCACTATCTTGCTTGCTGCAAATTAGAGGATGCCTAAATCTTAGAACCTTGCAGAGAATCCTGGAATCTGATACTCTTCTTATCAGAGACTCTGGAATAATCAGCAGCAGCAGAATGACTGTTTCTCAAGGACCATTTAGGTGCCAGTTACCGGCCCAAGACCTTGACTCATTAAACCTGAGACTCAGAGACCCACAGGCTGCTGGAATGTTGGTATCAGAGTCTCAGCTGCTACAGACAGCCCCACAGCGTCAGGCTAGGTGCCCTGGCAGCCACCAATCACACCCCTCCTGGGTCACAGACTGTGCTGCTCAGGGCTCCAGGGTCCTCACAGAGCTGGGCACCCAAATGCCCCTGGGCTCACTCACTCGAGCTGCTTCCCTCCCCCAAGCCAAAGGCCTCCAAGAGTCCAAGAGGGGAGCCAGGAACCAGGAAGCCAGGAGGCTGCTGAATCAGCAGCCCAGGGACCAGGTCCAGGCCTGGGCAGGAAGGGAGGGGGTCAGGCTGCAGGGCTGAGGCTGGGGGCCAGGTTCCTACCTGCTACTCCTCCCGGGGGGCTCCATGGGTCTGGACCTGTCCCGAGGGCAGGCCCCCTGGCCAGGGCGGTGCCTCCACTGTGTCACCACCCCCTCCTCCCCAGCCCTTCCCTAGAAGGAGGAACCAAGGAGGCGAGGCGGGGCTAGGCCAGCTGGGCTTGGGGCCAGACTGCAACTGGAAACTTTGCTCCTTCCCCTGCTCCCCCAGGAGGGCTGGGAACTCCTAGTAAGAGGAAGCAGCTTTGAGATCTTGAAGAGACTCCCCTGGGCCAAACCTCAGGCTGGTCTCACTACGTGCACCTCTGTTGGAACCTCCCCAAGCACCCTGTCAAGTATGTCATTAGCCCATTAGCCGTATTTTCCTGAAGAGTAAAATGAGATGCAGAAACATTTAAGTAACTCGGCACAGGTAACAGAACTAGTAAGTAGCGGAACCTCAAGGTCAGGATCTGTTTTCGCCATTCCCAAATCAGGACTCCATCCCCTTGGCCATATGGTTGGCCTGTAAATACAGAAACCTTTCCATAGAAGCTTTTCACAAACATTCTAATCTTCCACAGATTTAAAGAGACTCTGTGTGGTGGTTAAGCTAGGATGTTCCAGATCAAGTAAAATTCAAATCACCCATTTTGGGAAATCAAGATAAGACCCTAGCCAATATTCTTGACCATTGCAATAAGCTCTCACTGTCTTCTGCGTTGTTTTCTGGATTGGCTAAGAGAAATGCTTCCTGAACAGAAAAGCAAAAATCAGAAGAAATGCCATTCACAATCTAGAGGCTGTTCTAAGGAAATTGCCCCTCCTGACTTTACAGAGGGGGAAATTGAGGCCTGGAGAAGGGAAGAATCTTACTAAATTTCATGCCGCCTGTCAGACTAGAATCCAGGTAGCCTGACTCCCTACTGACCTACCACAGTAACCTCTCTCTCCTCCTTATGTGGGGGCTGGAGAAAGGAGAGAATTTGGAGGATTTGAAGGGTGTGAGGTTCCTGAAGAGTATCCCAGATCCAGCTCAGAGGGCTCCTGTCCTTTCATAGCCCCAGAGCCCAGGCTCCTGGCTGTTCTGAGCAGAAGGCGGCCCTGGGAGGGACCAGGGGGCCAGTGATCTAGAAGGAATAGGAGCTGACAGGCCACAGGCCAGTCTTCCTGCCTTCCTGCTGGGGCAGCTGGTTCCTCTCAAGAAAGCCAAAGCTGCTGAGAGAGATTGGCCCTCTGGACCACCACAAAGTTGGCATCCGTGGGCCCTTCGTGGCCTCTTCTTCCTCAGCCCACCCCCTAAAGCCCCATGGTCCTTAGGCTCTGGTCTCAGCCCCTGCTTTTTTTCTCTCTCTCTCTCCCTCAGCAACTCTCTTGGCCCCTGTGGCAGCCACACCTTGTGCCCATTTTCAGTTACTGTCTTAAAAGTGGCACCTGTGGCCCAAACATTCATCTTGGCCTGGCAGAAGTCAAGAGACATAAATTCTAGTTCTGGCCCTAAGGCCAATGCTGTGTGACCTTGGGCAAGCCCCTTCCCCTCTCTGGTGAGGCAAAGAGCTTACACTTTGGTGCCTGGCAGAGCTGGGTACAAATCCTGGCTCTACTACTTTTCCACTGGGTAACCCCTCTGAGGCTTGGTTTGTTCATCTGTAAAAGGTGAGTGGCAACTCCTCTCTCACAGGTTTTTGTGAAGTTTCAGTGAGACAGATAGGCACATGCTGAAAAGTCTCAGTTGGAGCCTGAGAGAGCATGGTCCTTCAGCCAGGGAGGTAGGGGAGGCTCTTGGGAAACCTGTTTGTTACAGGCAGGGGAAGATTTCTAGGAAGATACCTTTTCATTTGGGCCACTCTTGGAATTCAGACATATCTGAGCCTGTTGGCGCAACTCATGTGATAATCCTCTAGGGGTTGAAAGGAAGGAATTAAGGGTGAGGAGCCTAACCCAACCACAGGGCACTAGCAGGGGAATGGATATGGCAGTAACTAAGGGCAGTCAATGTCCTAATCTCATGGAGCTCATATCCAAGTGAGAGGAGACAGACATTATTCAACCACTAGTGGAATTAAACTGGGCAAAATTGGAGGTAGCAGGGGGAGAGTGTTCCAGGAAGAGGAAACAACCTGGGCAAAAGACCTGAGGTGGTATTTCCAGGAACTTGGTTGGCTGGAAAAAAGCAAAGGGGAGATTAGGGATATAGGCGGGGGCCCAATCACGCAGAGTCCAGAAGCCGTGATAAGGTTTCAGTATTTATACTAAGAGGAATTTCGAAGTCTGTGGTTCGTGGATAGACCTGGAGTGCAGAGTGTTTCTGAAGTCCCTTAAGTTGTATGAAAAACATGAGTATGAGTGCATTTCTTGGGAGAACATTGTTTTTTATCAAATCCTCAGATGGGTCTGTGATCCCAAAAGGGCAGGGAAGCTCCTTATATGATTCCATTCACTAACTGCCTGTCAGGCATCCCAGGACCTTCTGTGAGCTGCCCACCCCCCTCTGCAGCAACCCGACCTCCAGGTGGTCTCAGCCTCCCCTCGTATCTTCAACCTGTGCTCCACCTAGACAAAAGTGCCTGCAATTGTCTGCCACACTCTGCTCTCTGTCCTTACCTTTGCCTCTGTTCAGAAGACTCTTCCCCACCACCCTGCCCCCACTGCCATCTCTCCACCTCGTGAGAGATGGAGTCTGCTCAGACGTAGTGCCCTCTGGGAACCTGACTCCCCTGCATCCTTCCCACCCTGCGTTTCTCCAGCGCTGTCTGTTCACATGCTGTTTCCCCTTCTGGCCAGGAGCTTGGTGGGGACAGGGGCCATGTCTTATTCATTCCAGTGTTCCCAGCATCCGGCACAGGGCACCTAGTCACAAAGGTCAGCTGGTATTGGGAGACAGACAAACCATACTAAGGTGGAAACTGCAAGACAGGCTGTTGGACACTAGAGGGCACTGTGGCCACTGGAATCCTGGCCTGCTGCTGGTGCTGGCCAGACCCACCCAGGCTGGTGCTGGGAAGAGGCAAGCAGGGAATTATGGAAACTCTACTCCTGGGTCCTGCAGCTCCTTGGCTCTGGGTCTGACTGACCAGGGTCCTGACCCCAGTCTCCCAATATACCTTCTACCCCCTTTTCAAACTATTTCTCATGATAGCCCCATTCCACTACAGATACAGCTATGTGCTCAGTTGCTAAGTCGTATCCAGAATCTTTCTGACCCGAGACTGTAAGCCTCCAGGCTCCTCTGTCCATGGGACTTCCCGGGCGAGAATACTTGAGTGGGTTGCCATTTTCTCCTCCAGAGCATCTTCCTGACTCAGGAATCGAATCAAGCCTGCATCACCCGCATTGGCAGGTAGATTCTTTACCACTTGAGCCACCTGGGAATTCCACAGATACAGCTATAGTTCTTCACAAATGCAGGTACCAAATACTGCTCCCACAGCCCTGGCACACTTTTTTGCTCTGCCTGCAAAGTGCTCCACTTCACCTCACCCCACCTCCATCCCTCACCAGTTCAGTTGCTCAGTTGTGTCTGACTCTGAGACCCCATGGACTGCAGCAAGCCAGGCCTCCCTGTCCATCACCAACTCTTGGGGCCTGCTCAAACTCATGTCCATCGAGTTGGTGATGCCATCCAACCATCTTATCCTTTGTCATCCCCTTTTCCTCCTGCTTTCAATCTTTTCCAGCATCAGGGTCTTTTCCAATGAGTTAGTTCTTCACATCAGGTGGACAAAGTATTGGAGCTTCAGCATCAGTCTTTCCAATGAATATTCAGGGTTGATTTCCTTTAAGATTTACTGGTTGGATCTCCTTGAAGTCCAAGGGACTCTCAAGAGTCTTCTCCAACACCATAGTTCTAAAGCATCAATTTTTCGGCACTCAGCTCTCTTTATAGTCCAACTCTCACATCCATACATGACTACTGGAAAAACCAGGCTAACTTCAACTTATTCACCAAGTCTCAGTTTAGAGGTCAGTTTGGAGAAGACTCCTTGACCTTCAGGCTGGGTTGGGTATACTTCTGAGGGTCTCCCACAGCACCCTACACTTCCTCTGTTAATTGTCTGTTTCCTTCTCTGTTTTCCTAAGAGACAGTGTTTCCTCACAGCAGGATTCTACTATTCATCACTGTATCAAGCACATTTAGTTTCATACATGTTGTATGTGAAACTAAACTAGCATGTTATAGGTACTCAAGAAATTATCTTTGAGTGAATGAATGACTAAATGGATGGATAGGAGATGGATGACCTCGGGCAAGTCATCTTACCTCTCAAGGTTTTGGCTTCCCCCCTCTGTAAATCACCCTTACTTGGTAGAGCTGCCAGGACAATTAAAGATAAAGGTGTGTGGAATGCTCCCTAACAGTGCCTGATACATAGTACACATTTTCTAAATCAAAGCATTTGTTAGGTTGAAAGAGGCCTGGAATGATCTCTCCCACTCAGGTTTACCATCTATGTGCAGAAGATAGCTTTAACAATAAGAAAACTATCATTTTTATTAAAAAAATAACAAGAGCACCTGATATGTGCCAGACCTGAAGTAGGCACTCCCCAAGGAAGTAGAGGGCAGCCTCTAGTCTCAGCCAGAGGATGGGAGGCCAGGACTGAGGTCAGAGTCATGGGAATTGTGCCTGCTTCTGGAGAACAATCATTATGCACACAGCTGGTTCCAAACTCCTTACTCATAGATGAAAACCTGTCTAAGGGGTCATTAATTCCCTCTGTAATTAATATAAAAACAGCAGGGTTTGTATTAATGGAAAAGTAAGCTCAAGCGTCAAGCTGATAATATTGATAATGTGTGCTTGTAGTTACATACTTCAGATAACTATAAATTCAGTCGCTGTACTAATAAAATGTGAAAATTCCTGAAACAATGAAGAACTTGAGAACAGTTGTATCATGAGTAGTATTATGCCAGTTGTTCTGAGGCTATGAAAATCACCGTACACTGGGAGTGATGGTAATACCCACCATGCACTTAAAGGCTGTTTTGGCACAAAATAAGGGGAAATTTTTAGATAAAATAGCATGTTCTGATTCAAGAGTGTGGAACTTGAAAGCATAGTGAGCAAAGGTCGACTTGCATTAGAGTATGAACCACAACCTTGATGGATGAGCAAGCTGACAATAGTGGGCCTCTGAGTAGATTGCTCCCCAGGCTCCGACCTCGCTTGTGAACACATAAAAGCTGTGGGCACTATAGAAGAAACACCAAGTCCTTAGTATTTGACCTCTACCCTCACCCACTCCTGGGCTTCCCAGGTGGCTCAGTGGTAAAGAATCTGCCTGCCAATGCAGGAGACACAGGAAATTCAGGTTTGATCCCTGGGTCAGGAAGACCCCTGGAGAAGGGAATAGTAACCCACTCCAGTATTCCTGCCTGTAAAATCCCATGGACAGAGGAGCCTGGTGGGCTACAGTCCACGGGTTTGCAAAGAGTTGGACACAACTGAGCATGCACGGGCACACACTGACCCACCTCTAGGAGAATCCATTCCCACCTACAACCCCTTGTTGCCTCAATTTACCATAGGATGGACAAAAACGCTGGTCACCTGGGGGTGGGCCCCAGAGCTGGAAGGTCATATAACTTCAAGGTTGATGGCCACATCAGCCCACCTGAGAGCAAAGGAAGGTGCTCCAGAGAGAGAAGTCAGTGACAAAAAGATGACAGGGACCAGGCAAGTCATGAAAGATGGAGAAAGACAAGCATGGGCCAGGGAGATGCAGAGAGAGAGGGGGCTGGGGTGGGGGCAGTCTTGCTCCTTCACTTCTTGGTCCCATTTCCAGTTGGCATGAGGCCTGGCTATATGTCATTTACTGCTCTTAGATTCTGTGAGATGTAGTCTCACAACAGTCTCCCCCTCCCCACCCTTTATTCTTGAGCATGTCTGAGTGGGTTTCAGTTCCCTGCAACAAAGTGTACCCAGACTAAGACAAGGGAAAAATCAGGGATATAAGTGCAGGGCTTGCATTAGCAAAAACACATAAAGAACACTTAGGTAGGGAGGGGTGAATACAATTACAAAGCGTTTGTGTTTGTCCACCCAAATGCTCCCTCATTTCCTGACACTTGCGACCACAGATATGTCCTACAGCCGCACACACACACATCAACATTCAGGGGACACAGAGACAAAAACAGCAGCAACCAGATCTGCTTCTATACAGACAGCCTGCTACGCAAGGACACGGCCAGCACGCAGCACTGTCCCTATACTCCTCACACCCGCACAGACATGGAGCCACACCAAGAACACAGCAGTGCTCCCTGCGAGGTGAGGGCCAGGAACTCAGGCTCAACTGGGCTCTCAGCAGCCTCCCTCCCCAGCTGCCAAGTGACTCATCCCCAGGGCTGCTAATTAAAGCCAGGACAGAGGGGACGGAGACAAGGGGAGGGGAAGAGAGAGAAGGCAAGTTTATTTTGGTGCCAACCAGGCATGCAGCCAGCTTAGGGGTCACCCACTTCCTGGGGCTGGGCCAAGAGGGGGCAGGGGAACATTAACAGGAAGGAGAGGGAGAACCCCGTTATCTCTTCTTTCCCCTTGTGAGCTTCCTGGGAAAAGGTACGTTCTTTGGGAAAATTACCCATCTCCTTCCCCAACCCTACCCTCTTCCTCCATCCCACTATCAGTCAAGTACTACCTCTTCCAGCCTCTTGTCCTTAGAACTGGCTTCTCATCAACAAACTCCCATTTTAGCTTGCCAGAGCTGGTTCATCTGTGTCTGTAGCCCACTTCCATCTCCACCATGGATCTCCCAACACAAGACTGGTACATAGGGAATGCTCTGTACATGCTTCTGGAATACAACTGGGTTAACTCTGGTACAGCGTGGTGACCACAACTCTGAATTTGTATTTGAGTTCTATGGGGAGGGGGGGATAGATTATTTTAACTTTCTAAGCCTTAGTTTTCTCACCTATAAAGTGACTAAAATATATACTCTATAGGATTATTGTGAAGATGAAATAAGAAAACACAGGTGAAGTGACCAGCATGGTGGCCAGCATATACGGACTTTACCTATCACCTAGTAAGCACTGCTGCAGCTGATAAATCATAACCTACCTCGGGCCTGGGGCAGCAGCAATTACACAGAACTAAGTTCCAAGCTTGGCTCCACCACATAGGACCTGGGGAGCTCAAACAAGCCACATAAGTTCTCAGAGCACTGGCTCATACATAAAATGGGGATTCGCAATATGACACCATAAATTTACAGAAAAGATCTGAATCTGTCAAGGGGAGCCCAAGCTCTCAGAAGTAGCTCGATGCAATGCAGCAGCAAATTACCAAGGAGAGCAGGAGAAGCATAGACCTGTAGGGCCAAAGGAACCCAGGAGGGAGGAAGCAGTCTGGGCAGGCTAGGGCAGCCAGGGAAGGCTCTCCAGAGTGCACAGGGCTGGAGTTGGGCCCACCGGAACCTGAGAGCACTGAGCAGCAGTAAGTGACAAGGTTCCAGGCAAAGGAAGTGGTATCAACAAAGAGCTGGGCGGGGCCAGCGACCAGGCTGCTCTGAACAGGAGGCTGCATGGAGGGAAGATTTTGGAAGCAGCTGGGGAAGCTCTGGTGTCTGGTGGTGTCTTGGGCATGTGGGGGAGCCATGGAAGGTCTGTGAGGTCTCAGCCACCCCAGATTGCCAGGAGGTCAAAACAAGGAAGAATCTTTTAGAAATTATCTAATCCAAGCTCCGGTTAGATAGACGGGGGCACTGAGGCCCAGAGTGGGAGGCCTCCTCTGGGAACAGAGCCAGCGCTGGCTCCTCCTCCCACTTCTCCTCCCAACAGCAGTGGCTCCGTTGCCATGGGGACGTCCCTGGCTCTGCGGGTGTCAACAGCTCCCCCACCCGCTCCCTCCTTCCCTAGCAACAGGCCACCTCCTCTGGCTCTCATCCTTGCTTGCCTGGCAACCCCAGCCTGGTGCCCAGGGCCCCCAGGTTCCAGCTTTACCCTCACTGCAGTGGCAGTGCCTCTAGGCCTGGGCTCCCTCCCCTTCTGGGTAGCAGGGGTATCAGCTCCTCTTGCCCCTCTGTTTTCAAGTTCTATGCTCCACATTTCTCAAGCTTGAATACCCCATAAACGACAATGGATTGGGTTAGGCATTGGCTAAGGGCACTACAATGTGTTGTACCACCATTTTATGCTGAGCATTGTTTTAAGTTCTCTCATTAACCCAAAGAAGTCAGAATTATTGACCTCATTTTACAGATGAGGAAAGTAAGGATCAGCGAAGCTGTAAGTGACTTTGCAAACAACACACAGCTAAGAGGCAGGCTCTGCTGAGCACTAGTTTGTGACCTTGAGCCATTGTCCATCCCTTTCTAGACCTGGATTTAAGGTATCTCTAGGTCTGACAACTTCTCATGGATCCACAGGAAGTCCAGGCACCTTCTTCTGCCCATAGCCCTCTCACAACACCAGCTGTTCAGCTCTAATTAGACTCCACACTTCCTCTGGCACCCCATACTTGAAAGCCCTCATGCCTGGGGCCTTGCTATAGTGGGTTTTCAATCCACTGACCCTACTCACTCCTTCCTGTTTCACTTTCACAACAGCCAAGGTCTAACTCCTTTCCTTGATGTTTTTCTTCTACCCTCCTAACGTCTCCCCTCCCCACACACAATGTTTATTAGATGAGGTAGGACCCTGGGGCTCCTGGGGGGAAATAGATCTGTTCAAAGTCATATAACTGGAAGGCGACCTGGCCATAAATGGAACCCTTTGCTCAGATCCAGTTGCAGCCCTTATGTTGAAGATCCCAGCCTCCCTCCTCTAACCTCCTCTGGCTCTCACTGATGAAAGAAGGTGTCTGTGACCCAGCCCCAACCAAACTAGTCCTTTGTTAAGGAGCTTTTAACATCTCCTTTCCTGCCAAGATCTGTTTTAGTCTGACCGGCTNTGAGCATGCACGGGCACACACTGACCCACCTCTAGGAGAATCCATTCCCACCTACAACCCCTTGTTGCCTCAATTTACCATAGGATGGACAAAAACGCTGGTCACCTGGGGGTGGGCCCCAGAGCTGGAAGGTCATATAACTTCAAGGTTGATGGCCACATCAGCCCACCTGAGAGCAAAGGAAGGTGCTCCAGAGAGAGAAGTCAGTGACAAAAAGATGACAGGGACCAGGCAAGTCATGAAAGATGGAGAAAGACAAGCATGGGCCAGGGAGATGCAGAGAGAGAGGGGGCTGGGGTGGGGGCAGTCTTGCTCCTTCACTTCTTGGTCCCATTTCCAGTTGGCATGAGGCCTGGCTATATGTCATTTACTGCTCTTAGATTCTGTGAGATGTAGTCTCACAACAGTCTCCCCCTCCCCACCCTTTATTCTTGAGCATGTCTGAGTGGGTTTCAGTTCCCTGCAACAAAGTGTACCCAGACTAAGACAAGGGAAAAATCAGGGATATAAGTGCAGGGCTTGCATTAGCAAAAACACATAAAGAACACTTAGGTAGGGAGGGGTGAATACAATTACAAAGCGTTTGTGTTTGTCCACCCAAATGCTCCCTCATTTCCTGACACTTGCGACCACAGATATGTCCTACAGCCGCACACACACACATCAACATTCAGGGGACACAGAGACAAAAACAGCAGCAACCAGATCTGCTTCTATACAGACAGCCTGCTACGCAAGGACACGGCCAGCACGCAGCACTGTCCCTATACTCCTCACACCCGCACAGACATGGAGCCACACCAAGAACACAGCAGTGCTCCCTGCGAGGTGAGGGCCAGGAACTCAGGCTCAACTGGGCTCTCAGCAGCCTCCCTCCCCAGCTGCCAAGTGACTCATCCCCAGGGCTGCTAATTAAAGCCAGGACAGAGGGGACGGAGACAAGGGGAGGGGAAGAGAGAGAAGGCAAGTTTATTTTGGTGCCAACCAGGCATGCAGCCAGCTTAGGGGTCACCCACTTCCTGGGGCTGGGCCAAGAGGGGGCAGGGGAACATTAACAGGAAGGAGAGGGAGAACCCCGTTATCTCTTCTTTCCCCTTGTGAGCTTCCTGGGAAAAGGTACGTTCTTTGGGAAAATTACCCATCTCCTTCCCCAACCCTACCCTCTTCCTCCATCCCACTATCAGTCAAGTACTACCTCTTCCAGCCTCTTGTCCTTAGAACTGGCTTCTCATCAACAAACTCCCATTTTAGCTTGCCAGAGCTGGTTCATCTGTGTCTGTAGCCCACTTCCATCTCCACCATGGATCTCCCAACACAAGACTGGTACATAGGGAATGCTCTGTACATGCTTCTGGAATACAACTGGGTTAACTCTGGTACAGCGTGGTGACCACAACTCTGAATTTGTATTTGAGTTCTATGGGGAGGGGGGGATAGATTATTTTAACTTTCTAAGCCTTAGTTTTCTCACCTATAAAGTGACTAAAATATATACTCTATAGGATTATTGTGAAGATGAAATAAGAAAACACAGGTGAAGTGACCAGCATGGTGGCCAGCATATACGGACTTTACCTATCACCTAGTAAGCACTGCTGCAGCTGATAAATCATAACCTACCTCGGGCCTGGGGCAGCAGCAATTACACAGAACTAAGTTCCAAGCTTGGCTCCACCACATAGGACCTGGGGAGCTCAAACAAGCCACATAAGTTCTCAGAGCACTGGCTCATACATAAAATGGGGATTCGCAATATGACACCATAAATTTACAGAAAAGATCTGAATCTGTCAAGGGGAGCCCAAGCTCTCAGAAGTAGCTCGATGCAATGCAGCAGCAAATTACCAAGGAGAGCAGGAGAAGCATAGACCTGTAGGGCCAAAGGAACCCAGGAGGGAGGAAGCAGTCTGGGCAGGCTAGGGCAGCCAGGGAAGGCTCTCCAGAGTGCACAGGGCTGGAGTTGGGCCCACCGGAACCTGAGAGCACTGAGCAGCAGTAAGTGACAAGGTTCCAGGCAAAGGAAGTGGTATCAACAAAGAGCTGGGCGGGGCCAGCGACCAGGCTGCTCTGAACAGGAGGCTGCATGGAGGGAAGATTTTGGAAGCAGCTGGGGAAGCTCTGGTGTCTGGTGGTGTCTTGGGCATGTGGGGGAGCCATGGAAGGTCTGTGAGGTCTCAGCCACCCCAGATTGCCAGGAGGTCAAAACAAGGAAGAATCTTTTAGAAATTATCTAATCCAAGCTCCGGTTAGATAGACGGGGGCACTGAGGCCCAGAGTGGGAGGCCTCCTCTGGGAACAGAGCCAGCGCTGGCTCCTCCTCCCACTTCTCCTCCCAACAGCAGTGGCTCCGTTGCCATGGGGACGTCCCTGGCTCTGCGGGTGTCAACAGCTCCCCCACCCGCTCCCTCCTTCCCTAGCAACAGGCCACCTCCTCTGGCTCTCATCCTTGCTTGCCTGGCAACCCCAGCCTGGTGCCCAGGGCCCCCAGGTTCCAGCTTTACCCTCACTGCAGTGGCAGTGCCTCTAGGCCTGGGCTCCCTCCCCTTCTGGGTAGCAGGGGTATCAGCTCCTCTTGCCCCTCTGTTTTCAAGTTCTATGCTCCACATTTCTCAAGCTTGAATACCCCATAAACGACAATGGATTGGGTTAGGCATTGGCTAAGGGCACTACAATGTGTTGTACCACCATTTTATGCTGAGCATTGTTTTAAGTTCTCTCATTAACCCAAAGAAGTCAGAATTATTGACCTCATTTTACAGATGAGGAAAGTAAGGATCAGCGAAGCTGTAAGTGACTTTGCAAACAACACACAGCTAAGAGGCAGGCTCTGCTGAGCACTAGTTTGTGACCTTGAGCCATTGTCCATCCCTTTCTAGACCTGGATTTAAGGTATCTCTAGGTCTGACAACTTCTCATGGATCCACAGGAAGTCCAGGCACCTTCTTCTGCCCATAGCCCTCTCACAACACCAGCTGTTCAGCTCTAATTAGACTCCACACTTCCTCTGGCACCCCATACTTGAAAGCCCTCATGCCTGGGGCCTTGCTATAGTGGGTTTTCAATCCACTGACCCTACTCACTCCTTCCTGTTTCACTTTCACAACAGCCAAGGTCTAACTCCTTTCCTTGATGTTTTTCTTCTACCCTCCTAACGTCTCCCCTCCCCACACACAATGTTTATTAGATGAGGTAGGACCCTGGGGCTCCTGGGGGGAAATAGATCTGTTCAAAGTCATATAACTGGAAGGCGACCTGGCCATAAATGGAACCCTTTGCTCAGATCCAGTTGCAGCCCTTATGTTGAAGATCCCAGCCTCCCTCCTCTAACCTCCTCTGGCTCTCACTGATGAAAGAAGGTGTCTGTGACCCAGCCCCAACCAAACTAGTCCTTTGTTAAGGAGCTTTTAACATCTCCTTTCCTGCCAAGATCTGTTTTAGTCTGACCGGCTACCCCCCCCCCCACCCCCCCCCCCCCCTTCCCGTTTCTCTC
>SJYW01021444.1:1667-23881 GCA_006410735.1 Raphicerus campestris | reverse complement strand
AAAAAAAAATCTACTGGTTACCATAAGGTATATTTCTAATGTCTAGATTATGCCACATCAAAAAGTCCGTCCAAACCCCACTACTCAGGGCTAGTGCAGGCCAGGGTGCAGCACAAACACCAGACAAGGGAAGTTCCATTTCCCTTGTGTCCCCTTCTCCTGGGAGGAGAGAGGGAGAAGGTTCCTGGTCCAGCTTTCCCACATGGGCCGCTCCAGTGTTCAGCCAAGCCCCCAAGTCAGTGAGGGTCAGAAAGACTAAGGAAGAGTTTTCAACCCCCTCCCCATGCTTGCCACATTCACCCTGGCCCTCCCACTCCATTCCACCCCCACCCCTAATACTAATGGGACAAAACCCCTGGAGTTGGCCCCCGCCCTTCCCATGGATTCCAAAATGACAAACCAGAGGCCCCCGCCCCAGTCCCTGCCCCCACCCCAGTTCTTGCCCCATCTCCCAACTACTGCTAAAGAAAGGAGGTACTGACCTGACTGTTCTGGAATTCTCACCATCAGATCTGAAAGAGAAACACAGAAAAAAAACCAACAACAGTCAGTATATGCGCTACTCCTTTCCTCTCTCTGCTCTACACAGTGGCCTTGACACCTTTTACGCATCATGAAAATGAAGGGTGGGGCATTTCATGCAAAGAGAATAGCCAGTGCAGAGGCCAAGAGATGGAAGAGGGGCTGGCCAGTTGTTGGGATAAGAAGGAGGAAAGTGTGGCAAGGGTGGAGTGAGTGAGGGGAAGAGTGGTTGGAGCTGAGGTCAAGGAAGTGCCAGGGACCAACAATGTTCTAGCCTACTGGATCATGGTGAGGAGCCTTCCTTGGAGTGGCTGCGGGCAGGGGCAGAGTCTGAGGTTTAAATCCACAGACATGGAGCCTCAGATACTGGCTCTTCAACTTACCAGCCCTGTNACCAACAATGTTCTAGCCTACTGGATCATGGTGAGGAGCCTTCCTTGGAGTGGCTGCGGGCAGGGGCAGAGTCTGAGGTTTAAATCCACAGACATGGAGCCTCAGATACTGGCTCTTCAACTTACCAGCCCTGTGACCTGGGCAAATCACCCCCTTGCTTGGAATCTGAGCCTCAGTCTCCCCACGTGTAACACAAGGCCAATCCCCAAAGGGCTGGTAGGATGATTAAGCCCTTTGGAACCCAGCAGACAAATGCCAGGTATTATTAACAACACAGAAAAGGCTTTGCCAATTGCCTGGTCCAACCTGCTTATTTTCCGGATGAAGAAAATGAGGCTGAGAGGGTGAGTGAGTCAGCTGCTGGGCTCCTTTCTACTACACTGGTCTGCCTTCTTCATTGTGAGGCCCCCTCAGAGGCAAAGGAAGGACAAGAGAAGAGAATAGCATTGGGGACACAGCTCTGAGGGGACTGAGAGAATGAGTGAAATCGGAACCACACCCCTCCGGTTGCTTCTCCCTAAAAGAATGTGTGTGTGTGTGTGTGTGTGTGTGTGTGNAGTCATCTATGCTGGGTGTAAAGTGAGAGGGACACGCGGAGAAGGGAGATGGAGCTCAGCGTGAGTATCTGCTGCAAGGGTGAATGGAGCACCCACCGGCCAGGCAGGGCAGGCAAGCATCTGGTCGCAGGAGCACAGAGAGTGGGTGAGGCCAGTGCTTCCAGTTCTGCTACTTACTAGCCACATAATCCTGGGGAAGGCACTGTCCGATGTCCCGCCTCAGCTTTCTCACTTGTAAAATGACATGACAGGGGAAGGGAGGGGGGCAGGAGGGTGGGGTGGCTGTGAGGTTCAGCCTGGCACAGTAGACAACAGTAGGTCCAATCTTTAGCNCTGTCCGATGTCCCGCCTCAGCTTTCTCACTTGTAAAATGACATGACAGGGGAAGGGAGGGGGGCAGGAGGGTGGGGTGGCTGTGAGGTTCAGCCTGGCACAGTAGACAACAGTAGGTCCAATCTTTAGCCTCTGCAGCCCCTAAAGGGACAGAGGATTAGGGCCACGGAGCACCTTTTCACATTTATTAAAACTTCCATCTCACCCTGCCACAAGATTGCTTCTGAGGCCTGGCTCAGTCATTTGCAGGTACCTGATTGGATGGGCCTAATTCAATGACTCCCCAGCTGTTGACAGAATGGAGGCTAAGCCCCTCAGTGTCTCTCCCTAACACGAACCCTCTACTCTGGGCAGGCTGGTCTCCTCACCACTCCACCCCAAAATCTCCAGCACACATGTATTCAATCTACTATATAACAGGCCCTGAGTCAGGAATACAAGCCCTCAAGTTGCTCACAGACTGGCCTCCTGCCTCGATCTACTTTAGGGCGTAAGCCTGCACTGACACATGAACAATCACTGAGCACCTACTATGTACCAGGCAAGGTGGTGGGCTCTTTTGACACATGATCTCCTTTGATCTTGTGAAGTGGGAATTACTCAACCACTTTTAAGATGATGAAACTGAGACTCACAGACGTTGAAATGAGTTGCCCCATAGCACACAAGTAGAGGGGCCTGGCCTGGACCCCAGAGTTCTCAAAAGGCTTGGCTATACTAACTCCCATCCTCAAGAGTGATGCTCAATAAACAGTAACTGACTGAAGTCTATGAGTATAGTGACCATACTTTTTGAACCTAAGAAAGTGAAGTCGCTCAGTCGTGTCTGATTCTTTGAGACTCCATGGACTGTAGCCTGCCAGGCTCCTCCATCCATGGGATTTTCCAGACAAGAATACTGGAGTGGGTTGCCATTTCCTTCTCCAGGGGATCTTCCAGACCCAGGGATCAAACCCAGGTCTCCCACATTACAGACAGACTCTTTACCGTCTGAGCCACCAGAGAATCCCTACTGAACCTAAAACTCAGGCATGTAATGAGAACAAGGATTTTGACATTGCTGCTTCCAGGTACAAGGGGCAATCTGGCAGATGGAAGAATAAACGGCAAAATATTGACAGTCTTGAACCTTTGGGGGATATATAGGGACAGCAGGGCAGAATAACTGAAAAGAATATAAGCCTTTGAAATGCCATACTGGGGTTTCTGCTCTCGCCTCTTGGATCCCCTGCCTCTCATCTTGCTCCTCCAAGTCATCTATAAAAAGTACCTGGGGAGGAAATAAGGTGCCTCTCTCCCAACAACCCACAATTACATAAACAAGGCTGTCCTCTGAGAGCTATGAGAAATGCATCAGAAACGAGATATGCAGTTACTTGAAAAAGAGAGATAGTTTCTTAACAGTATTTGGGCAACACGTCTACAAGATCAGTTCAACAGAAAGGAGATTGTACACAAAGAGAAGGTACATATTTTTAAAGGAGACTTGAAGAGCTACTGTGTATAGGGCTCTTCCCGGAAGCATCCTGAGGAGAAAAGGGTGTGCCCTGGTCCATAGAAGCATCTCTAAAAGCTAAGAACCCAGCCTGGCACAACTGGAGACCTCATCTCCCAAACATCAACTGGTCTAACTGCAAGTCTCTTCAATGGACAACAACATTCTCTCACTGGCTGCCAAAGGAACATCTCTCAAGCACAAATCATGCATGTGTGCTAAGTTGCTTCAGTCATGTCCGACTCTTTGCGACTCCACGGATCGTTGACCGCCAGGATCCTCTGTCCATTGGATTCTCCAGGCAAGAATACTGCAGTGGATTGACATGCCCTCCTCCAGGGGATCTTCCCAACCCAGGGACTGAACCTGAGTCTCTCACGTCTCCTACATTGGCAGGCGGGTTCTTTACCACTAGGGCCACCTGGGAAGCCCAGTTTTCTTCAGTTGTATGATCAATTCTCCCCAAACTCTGTGAGAAGTGCATTTATCCTCTCAATGCAATGTGACACATCCAGTAATCCATCAGACTTTTTCTTTCCTTTGAGACATCATCCTCACTGCAATCCAGGCTGGTTGCTCTCCAGGCCTGCACAAAGTTGCACTGAGATCTCCTCCATCACTTTGGGATTCCCTTCAATTCTCTTCTGTGTTAATTTTTTGCTTCCTCAATTTCTTGGCCTTTTCCCCCCCTGAGTTTATGCTTGCATTTTGCTGGAGCACATTCTCCAGTGCTTCCTGAGAAAGGAAACCTAGGATATAAAATCTTTAGATCTCCTGCCTGAAAATGTCTTTATTATGCTCTCACCCTTGATTGATAATTCAACTCTGTACAGGCTTCTAGGTTGGAAATTATGGTCCTTCAGAATTTTGAGAATGTTGCTCCACTGTCTCCCAGCTTCCAGTGCTGCTATTGAGAAGTCCAATACCATTCTTTTTCCTGATCCTTAGTACATGATATGTTTTTTCTCTGGAAGCTTTTAGTTGCTATTGCTGTTCAGTTGCTTAGTTGTGTCGGAATCTTTGTGATCCCATGGGCTGCAGCATGCCAGGCTTCCCTGTCTTTCACTATCTCCTGGAGTTAGCTCAAACTCATGTCCATTGAGTTGGTGACATCATCCAACCATCTCATCCTCTGCTGCCCCTTGCTCCTTTTGCCCTCAATCTTTCCCAGCATCAGGGTCTATTCCAGTGAGTTGGCTCTTTGCATCAGGTGGCCAAAGTATTGGAGCTTCAGCATCAGTCCTTCCAATTAATATTCAGGGTTGATTTCCTTTAGGATTGACTGGTTTGCTCACCTTGCTGTCCAAGGGATGCTTAGAGTCCCTTGGAAACTTTCAGAATCTTCTCTTTATTTTGCTATTCCAAAATTGTGCACCAGTGTACCTTGGTGGGGGTCTTTTTTATCATTTATTTTGCTGGTTATTTGGTGGGATTTTCATTCCTTTGGTTCTGAGACATGTTCTTTGATCCTTTCCTTCCTGCTGTTCCCGCCATACTCTATTTCCAGAACTCTTATTGTTGGATGTTGGAGTTCCTCAACTGATCCTTCCATGCTTTCATCTTTTCTGTTGTCCATCTCTTCATCCTGTTTTTCTGCTTCCTAGGATACTTCCTCAACTTTTGTTTTCTAATCCTTCGGCTAAAATTTTGAGTTGGCTCTTGTTATCTTAAATTTCCCAGGTATCTTCTCCTCCCTTCATTACCTCCGCTCCAAGTTTTTTTGGTTTGTTTACTTTTGGGGTCATTTTTGCAGGTTGATGGTCTTCCTCACATAGCTTTGTACTACCTGATCATCTCTGGCTACCTAAGCCTTTTTTTTTAATGTCAGTTACATTAAGGTTTAATTTACATAAAATGAAATATACCTATTTTAAGGGCCCTCAGCTGGTGAGCCCTGGTGATCAGTTCCCATGACACTAACAATCTCTGTGTGTAGGTGGAGCTGGCCAGGTGATGGGCTTCACTAGAGAGTTAATGGACTAAGAGCCTATTCTTTGGATGGAAGACTCCCAAATATCCTCTTTAAGAGGCCTTTGTCTGGGGTCTTTCAGTTTCCCCAGAGAAGAATCCTTTTCTCTTGTGTGCTCCTGACTTTGGTGTCATGAAGTAGGCACGTGGAAAGAGTTTGGGGTTCCACTGTTTTGGGGGTGCAGGTCACTTGCTTGCAGCCCTGTTTCACCCCCAGAGGCTCATAACTTCAATTTTGCCAAAGAATCACCCTCCATCTGCAGAGACTGGAGCCAGTGGAGGCAGGGGGTGTCCCTGACTGAATGGGGTTGGGGAGGAGCCAACATGGTCTGTTCACAGTCTTTCAATATTCTCCCTGTTTTTGTTTCTATGCCTCATCCTCCTTTCCATGCTTCATGGTATCTCTGATCCCCAAGCATTTCTGGGGCTCATTGCATGGAATAGTTTACTTCTGGTTAGCATCCCAGACCTCATGTTTCTACCTTTTACTCATATTTCAGTGGAATTTCTGAAAACAACAGAGATAAATAAGTTTATTCAACTTGTTGTATTTAACAGGAAGCTCCCCTTCTTATTCCAGCCAACTCTTATTCATCCTCCATGACTCATTTAGGCAAGACCTTCTCTAGGAAGCTTATCTTAATATCCCCTCCTGGATGAGGAACCCCTCCTCTGTTCTCCCACAGGATCCTTTTCTTGCCTCTATCACAGCCCTGATCGAACTATTTTGAAAGTGTCCATTTCCAAGCCTGGCTCTCCCTGCATACTGGGATCTCCTGGCAGTCTGGGCCATGTCTTAGTCATGCCTGTGCCCCAGTTCCCAGGGTCTGATCCCATGGTACACAGTAAATATGTGGGGATGGAATGAATGAATAAATGAATGACTATAAGTATGAATCAGACCTAGCCAGAGGGACCATCTAGAAAGGGAAATAAGCTGAACACAATTGTTCCTATACAAGACCAGTTCCCTAAAAGCTCTAAGTTCCCTAAAAGCTGTTATGTGTAAAGATGCCTACTGCAGTATGATTTAAACCAGTGAAAAAAAACAGGCCCAGTGTCTATGCCCTACATTGAGAGGATGGTTAAGTACATTATGGTATATCAGTTGCCATTAAAAATGATGCTTCTAAAGAATATGCAATTACATGGGGAAATGTTCAAATGAACAAAGCAAGAAAAAATTATACCTGCTATATTATTTCAACCATATGAAAAGAATTCAGAGAATAAAGGAAATACATCAAATGTCCAGAGTAGCTGCCTCTGTGTGTTGTAATTATGGATAATGTTTTTTCCTCTACTTTTCTAAATTTTCAAATGGAAGAATGTATTAAATGTATAATTTTTTTTAATTTCCTAAGAAATGAAGGTAAGAATCCTGAGATACTCATGAATAAAATATTGTGAAGAGGACTCAGGAAGGCTTTGGCCTTCACTGACCAGAGACACAGAAGGCCCAGTCCCTGCCTCCACTGCAAAGCAGGACCTAGTTCAGGAAGCCAAAGGAGGATCATGGAGTTCAGCTTATTACAATTTGCAATGTCATAAGCTGTACTGGGAAACAGACGCTCCTACACTGGATATCACACTTTAGAGGCCCCTTCCTGTGAGGTAAATGGTCTGTGGGGCAAGGGAATATGCCCATTAGGATCTCTGGCCTTTTCCCTTCTAGACTTCACTCAGGTACTCAGAACCAAGAATTCCCTGTCTATATTTCTTGAGCTGACTTGCAGGAATTGTGTGGTCTTATTATCCAGATCCATCTGCTAGGGTGGCCAATGGGAAAGGAAAATAGTCAGGGCTTGGATGTGGGCTGGGATATCCATATACATCTCGAGGTTCCATATGAGCTACAAGTGGTGAGAGAAGGGGAAAGGGCCAACGGCCTCAACTGGTACCTTGTATGAGCCACATAAACATAGAAGCAGGCAAGTTCCTAGGTCCTTAGGCCCCAACGTTGGTAGAAGGGCCTAGCTTTGAGTCTTAGACAGATCTGGGTTCAAATCTATTTATTTGCTGTACAACCATGGGTGAATCCATTCCTCTCTCTAAACCTCAGCTTCCTCAACTATAAAATAGGTATACTAATTCCAATCTCAGAGAGTTGTTGCAAGGTTTACTGGGGGCACAATGGCTTAGAGGTTATGAGTACAGGTTTTGTGGTCAGACAGGTCAAGGTTTGAATCCTAGCTCTGCCCCTCCTAACCATATATGATTTACATCTCTAAGATACTGTTTACCAATATGATAAAGATAATAACAGTACTGATGAAGTTGTTGGAAGGATTGTGGTTGTAATGAATGCATAATAACATCAGAAAATGCTCAAATGAGAAAAGGCTGCTTAATAATGGGCATGCAAAGATTGGCTATGGTAGGGCTGACTGAGCCTTCTGCACCCCCATCCTCCTGACCAGCTTTATTTTTCTCCAAAGCACTTACCACTATTTGACATGTTTTGTATCTTCTTGTCTGTTTCTTTTCTGTCTCCACCCCCTACATTCACACACTAGAACGTGAGCTCCGCAGGGCAGAAATCTGTTTTGTTCACTGTTTCCAAGTGCCTGAAACAGTGAGAGAGTGAAGATGTTCCTCAACAGTCAAGTAGATATCCGCCATGTAGACAGGGGTATAAGGTATTCTCAGCCAAGAGAACAGCCAGAATACAGGCATGGAACCACAAAGCAGTCCACTTAGCCAAGGGTATCCTAGACAGTTCTGTACAGTTTGAATGCAGGGTGAGGAAGGGAACAGAGTGGCTACAAAGATGAGTGGGACTGTGGCTTGACCCAAAGGGGCACGTGAGAGCTTTCCGAGACCACAAGTGGTGTGAAAACCAACTTGTAATAGCCAGGAAGTAGAAAAGCACTAGCGGAGAGGCAAAGATGCCTTCCAAATTCGACTATCATCTAAATCATGATGATGTGGAAGGCTAAAGTTAAAGCGTTTTGAAAGATAGTTCAGGTGGAGGGAAGACTCCTTTCTAAGGGGCAATCTGAGCCAGGAATCAGACCTAGAAAAGACAAATTGGCAAGGATACAAGTCATATGGAGGAAGTAATAGTGATATGCAAGAAAATCTTATAAGATTAATTAAAGAGAATAACAATTAGATGAACCTCAGGACAAATCAGAAACCTTGTTGGATAACATTTTTAGCAACAGATCCGCATGACACTGAATGGATCCACGTGATCCACAGGCCAAAATGGTGGTGGGGAAACAAAATGAAAGCCGTGGTGGTTTCAGTTGCCAGTTATCTTTCTGTTGATGATTACTCTTCCTCTAGTCATTTGTTACCACTACTCACTGAAAAGTCCTGGAATGACAATGATGATGATGATAAAGATTGCTATGTACTTCAAAGGAAATATTTGCCTATCCCTTTTCAAATTTCTTCTTCAGAAAACAGAGGCAAGTATCACTTTACATTTTTTATTTTAAAGAAAAAAAGACAGGCAGAGACTACAACAAAAACGGCACTGAACAAGAGTGTGAACTTCATTGTGTAATTGCAGGGGAGCCCCTGGGGCTTGGCCTAAGGAGTGACAAGGGCAAATGCTGCTTTCTAACCTCCCTCTCCTTTCAATCACTGAAGCAGGCTTTATTTGGTCTTTAGCATTTCTGCCTTCTAATAATCCAAAAAGGATAAAATGATTATTAAGCACCTATAATGGTCCAGGACTTGTGTTATCTTCATAACAGCTGTGCAAGTTCATTATTATTCTTCTGATTGTATAGATGTGAAGACTAGGGCTCAGAGCAGTAATGTGATTTACCTAGAGTCACACAAATAATAATAAGTAGTGGAGTCGGGATTCAAGTCTATGTTTGTCTGATTCCAAAACCAGTGCTTTTCACTGCTACAGCTGTGGCTTCCTTCTGTCATGCCAGAGCTAGGTAGCACTTCGTTTCCCTCAGCTTGGCCTCTTTCCATCACCTGGCTCTGATACCCCCTCCACACCATAAGCATTGAGGGGGTGCTTCTGAAAGAGACAATACTTCAAGGATGGAAGGGGGCACCCAAAAGGGAAGGTGGGGTTAGGCACAGGTACCACAGCCTAAAGCAGCTTAGCACTATGACAAAAAGAGAGAGAGAGAATGAAAATGAAACTGGCTCTCCAGCCCTCCCTTCTTCCTTCCCTCTGCTGGAGGCAGAAGGACGGAGGTTCAGCCATGATGGGAGAGAAAGTGGGTGGAAGGGAGAGCAGCGAGAGCAGTCTGCTATTGCAGAAGCCTCAGCTCAGCCTCAAAGCCCCCTCCTGTGCACTTGGGGCCTATCGCTGGCCCACCTGCTTCCACTGCCTAAGCAAAGGAGGCCAGGCTGTTCTCCAGGCACCCACCCAATCCTGCCAAAGCACAGATCACAGCAGACTCAGACCCTCTCAAGTCACAGTGAGGGCATCCTGAGAGGTGGAGCGACTGGCCTGGGGGTTCAGAGGGAGGCAGTGGCAGGGTGGGGGTCAGAACCCACGTCTCCAGCCCCTCGGTGGAGGGCTTTCTTGACTGCAAGGTCTAGATGGCAGAGGTTGAGGAAAAGGAGCTCAGGAGACTGCCATAGGAATGCTCATGACAGGTCTAGAGCCAGAGGCAATACATGCCAAAATGAGGCCCACAGAGTTGGATATTTTGCGGGTTGACTAATTATTTTCCATCTCAATCTGGATTGAAAAAGCAAAACAACCATTTTTAAAAGTTGCATTAGCCTTAGTTTGGACCTCAAAAGCATAAATCTTTATCTCTTTCTTCTGTCAGGATCCTGCTAAAAAGAATGAGAAAGAATAAAATAAGTATGAAATCGTAACAGTGAAGAGGATGGAAGAAGGTGATATCAATAGGTGAGGGATTTCAATAAATTTCTGGGAGCAAAAAACAAAGAAAAGAGTGTTTATAGTTGAAGGAGAGCCAGCAACACCACTCAGGGGGTTGCAGCTGGAGAGGGAGCCAATCAGGCCAGCAGAGGCCCAGAGAAAATCCAAACTTGAAGACGGTAGGTATGAAGGAGAGTAGGCGTGATTGGGGGCTGAAAACGGGGGCATAAACTGAAGGTAAGTACATGAAATCCTCCCCCATGCCCTCCCCCCAACTCCCAGATCCAAAACACAAGCTGCCTGGCATTCATCCCTAGGCAAAATATCAGAGAACTCCTGGTTAAAGGAATTAGACTCTGGTATTACTCAGGGCACCTAGTGGCATATCGTTGCTCCCAGAATAAAGTGCTTTTCATTCTGGCATTTAGGGGTCACCCATTACAACTGTCAGATCCTGGTGGCTCACCTAAAATAAGGTTGGGGAGTGAACAAGCCAGTTGGATATATAGACATCTCACTCAGCTTTGTATCAACTCATTCGCAAACTATAAAAGAGAAACTATGAAAGAAAAGGTAAGCAGCCTAGAAGATCAATGCAGGAAGTTCAACATCCAACTAACAGACACTCCAGAAAGAGAAAATGGAGAAAACAAAGGGGAGAAAACTACCAAATAAATTATGTAAGAAAAGACAAGGTGCAGCAGGTTGAAAGGGCTCATGAGTACTGGGCAGCATGAATGAAAAGCAAACCTTGAGCTGAGTGTTGGTTACATTGGCTTGGCTTGTAAAAAACTGACCAAGCTATTCATTTGTGATATGAGCAATTTTCTGTATACATATTATATTTCAGTAAGAAGTTAAAAAAAAAAAAACCCTCCTAAAAAATCTGCAAGTAAAATGTCCACAGAAGATGTGCTATGATTATCGTGTGGTTTCAAGGAACCCCACACAACAGTAAGTTTAAGTAAGCATATAAATAAACAGATTTATAAGGTGGAAAATCCAAGTCCAGATATGAAACAAAGTAAAAAGTAGCATGACTTTGAGCAATTCATAGAGCATAAGAAAGAAAAATTCATTTGATCTTGATGCTAGGAAAATTTTCCTAGGAGTACAGAAGTTGGAGCAGTGGACCCATGAGAAGTGAGGTGTAATTATAGCACACTATTTGACCCTGCAATGAATAATATGACATAGTCATAATCACATAAACAGCACATTGGTGGTCAACTTTTAGAGTTCATTTGTCCAGAAAAGCACTGAAGACATAATTACTGTTATAGAACAGAATGCAAATGTAATCAATCTTGCTGGATGTGAAAGTACAGAATACAGAAAGTGGGAGGTGGAAAGATAGAGGAGAGATGGAGGGAAGAATAGGGCACTAATAGCTCTATCTTATAAACTAAGTGGTCAAGAGATACTGTAGCAAAATGATGGAACAAGAAATTAGTCTAAATTGTACCTAACAAAGTTACAAAGGTAACTAATAGAGGACCAAAATAGTAATATAACTATTAAAGTTTGGGAGAGGGAGAAAAAGTCATGTGTTGTAAATAAGCTAAATTCTCACTTGTCATAGTAGTTTAGTCACATCCGACTCTTTGCGACCCCATGGATTGCAGCACACCAGACTTCCCTGTCCATCACCAGCTCCCGGAGCTTGCTCAAACTCATGTCCATTGAGTCAGTGATGGCATCCAAGGAAGAAGTCAGTAGATGATGTATGATGTTTGACGTTGATAAATGAAGAAATTAGCATCAAAGCATGTTTATTTAGAGATAAGAAGTTACCACCAGAAAACCTGAATGGTAGAAGTGGTCACCTCTAGGGGTTGAGTCCTTGGTGACTCAACAGTAAAGAATCTGCCTGCAATGCAAGAGACCTGGGTTCAGTCCCTGGGTCGCGAAGATCCTCTGGAGAAGGGAATGGCAACCCACTCCAGTATTCTTTCCTGGAGAATTCCATGGACAGAGGAGCCTGGAGGGCTATAGTCCATGGTGTCACAAAGAGTTGGACACGACTGAGTGACTAACACTTCTACTCAGGAGGTTGGGAAGTGGGGGACAGGGAGACATTGGTTTTTTACTATATATGCCCTTCTGTACTATCTGCCCTTTAAAAATTATGTATATGGGGCTTCTCTGATGGCTCAGCAGTCAAGAATCCATCTACCAATACAGGAGACACGAGTTCGATCCCTGATCTGGGAAGATTCCACATGCTGTAGGGCAACTAAACCCGTGGGCCAGAACTACTGAGCCCATGTGTGGCAACTACTGAAGCCTTAGAGCCTGTGCTCCACAGGAGAAGCCACTGCAAAAGAAACCTACATACCACAACTAGTCCCCCACTTGCCTCAACTAGAGAAAAGCCTACGAAGCAGTCCCAGCACAGCCGTGCATAAACAAATATAATTTTTAAATTGTGCATATGTACTGCTTTGATTTAATTTTTAAAAAACAAGTCCCTCTTCTTTCTTTGGATGCCAGTCTCCCACACAGTCCATACAAAGTGGGGAGGTTGATGACTCAAGGTGATATGAGGTCTTGTTCTCCAAAATCTATGCTTCTTTTTAAGAGTAGAAGCAAGACAGGCGAGTGAAAGACTGCTGCTTTCCTAACTAACCCCTCGACTCCTCACAGTATCACAATCATCCTTTACAGATGCCTTCTCAGTTGCCCCAGCCTGCACCACCCTCCGGTCTCCTTCAAATCCCACCATCACTAGTCCAGCCTCTCCAGTCTTCCATTCATTCAACTGTTTACACACATTAGTTATTTATACCTGCCTGAGTCACAAAGGATTTGAGGTGGCTTACTCTAATAACACAGATAAGGAAAGAATAAAAATTGAACTAGAAAATAAGAACTCAGAAAAAGAGATCAACAAAGATGCTAGAGCTGTACTTCAAATTAACTGGTAGCTCAGGCAGAAAGCAATATAAAATGAGCCATGACAGCCTCATATTAGGAAGGAGAAAATACAGCCATTTTCATGGGAAGCAAACCTTTGCCAAGCACTGAATTCTTCGAGTCATTGTCCATGGGAGATTTCATGAGGGAAAAGGAAATGACTGTTTTTGATTTGTTTTGGTTTTGTTTTGTTAAACTTCAGGTTGTCCTATTTTAATAATTTGCTCTCCAGGTATTTGGATGACTTATCTCCTACAAAAACTGAAGAATCTTAGGTAATATCATGATTATGAAATGAAGTTTATAAGAGCATATATTTTGGTATAATCAAGAATTATGTGATTGGTTTTCTTCCCCTGGAAATGACTATTTATTGAGCACATACAAGTATCAGGGAACACCATTCAAATGATCTTGGTCAATCCTGAGAGATGAGCATTGTCATCTCATTTTCCAGATGAGGAAACTAAAGGTCAGAGAAGGTGAAATAACCCCAACCCAGTTGGCTGGGCAGAGCCAAGATTCAAACTTAGGTCTGCCTGTCTCCAAAGCTCATTCTTTTTTCCTACTTTATTTTTTTTTTTAATTGAAGGATAATTGTTTTACAGAATTTTGATGTTTTCTGTCAAACCAAAGCTCATTCTTTACATTTCATACCGGGGGGGGGGGGGCCTCAAAACCAAGGCCCCAAGGCTAGAGATACCCTGCCCAAGGCAATGGGGACACAGTGGTGACACAGGCCAACCCTATTCCATGAAAACAGAAAAGGGGGATTACAGGCCTTGCTGCCAAGCCAGAAACTGCCTCTGAGCTGCTCAGTCACATTAAATGAGGACTTCTAAGTCAGAAAGAAGGTTGGGCCTGGTGCTTCTAGAAAAGGAAACCGCAGACCCCAGCTATAAATCTAACCAATCTGACTTCTGAGGGGCTGAACCAGAGCACAGGGCCTGTCTCCCACTGAAGCAAGAGATCCTTTATTCAGGTGATGCATCATCTTTATCGCTTCCTCCCCAAACAAATCACCCGGCCTCCTGGAGGCCCGACTTTCTCATCTGTGGGACAAAGATAATGATCCCTACCACCTTCACGGGATTTCAAGGCGGAAAACAGCACACTTAAGGAATGATGCTTTAAACACTGGCATTAACACTAGAGTGACATTTCTAATCAGAGCTCTTCTGCTCACACACATGGAGTGGCCTCCTATTAAGTCCTTTCTCTCAGCCTCAGTCTTTTCATCTGTAAAATGAACAGCCTGAGCTGAGTGATTCTGATATTATTAAAACGCTGCTGGTCATGAATGACTTAAACTCTGCTATGTCACAGCAATTATCAGTGTGCTGTCACTGTCTTTCTCCCTCAGTAGATTATCTCTACTCCTACCACCCAAGTTCAGGCCTTGTCACCTCTCATCTAGCCTGTCACAACGGCCTTATCACTGGATGCCCTCTAGTCTACCTCTCAAAGTGCAGACATCTAGCAAAAATCTCTCCAAAACATGGCTCTCAACAGCCACTCCATCCTCTGCAATACACACCTCTTCCCTCAGCTTAGAACTTCATGTTGGTTCCCAATTCCTAACAGAATAAAGCTCCTCATGCTGCTACTCAAGTGTCCTCCTGATCTGGGCCAGCCAAGTCATCAGACTCTTCTCTGCATCTTCTCGGTTTGTGCTCTAGGTTGTACTGACCTGGCAAATGTGCTCCCCTCCCCACCTCCATATACCCTGCTGGCCCTCTGCCTTAACCACCCTTTGGCTCCCAATTCCCACTGACCGAGATGCCATCCTGCTTCATCCAGGTAACCCCTGCTCATCCTCCAAGCCTCAGAAAACCCATCAGGAAACCCTCCCCATCAGTCTGGGTAGATGTCCCTCCTTTGGGCACCCATGGCCTCCTGTGTTCCCCTCTGGCATAGCACACAGGACCCACATTAGTCTTTTCTACCCGACTGTGAGCTCCCTGAAGCCAAGAAGAGTATACTACCCATGATGGAATTCCATTGCCTGCAACAGTACAAGCTGTGGCATATCCCTGGTGTACAATATTCACTGGACGGCCCTCTCTCTCTCTCTCAGAAATGTGGTGAGCTCCCTCATGGTCTCTTCCCATGCCTTTCCATGGCATAGAATTTTGCAAAGTTATTATTAATAATAATAAAAATGCCTATGGCTGAGTCATCTCACTGAATTCTCACAACAATCACAAAATGGGTCATTTATGAATTGCCTAGCATAGTAGGTGTACAGTTGTGAGAGATGCCTCCCAGTTTTATAAAGAAATTTGAGAGAAGGAAGAAATTATGTACTTTTTTTTTTAAACACAGATATAATGACAATAATTTTAAAGTGGTTCTATAGAGGAAAATATAGGTTTTCTTAAGGTGAATGCACTAAACTGCATCTGGAATCCATCAGGAAATCACAAGCCTCATCCAGATAAGCAGTCTTATTATCCCTTAAAATATATATATACACACGTACACATACATACATATATACACACACACACACATACACATATGTATATATATCACAGCTACAAATACATTTGACATTAGTGAAATGGTACATATCAGGTGATAATTGTGATAAATTTCCCTCTAAAATGTTAGAAGAATCATCCTGATCTGTCGTGTAGCCCTGGGTGGTCATCTTTGTTGTGAAAAGGATGTGATGAGACAATCTTGGCTGGGTTGTTTTGTTTGCAACACTTCACCTCTAGAGGGCAGGGCAGGCTCACATATTGTTTTCCATCCTTATTCCTCAGTTTTCCATCCTGATCAGGACCTAGCCGAGTGTGGTAGATAGGAAACTTTCTGATACATTTTTGTGGGGTAGGAGGCCAGGGGCAATGGGAATCTCACCCATCAGAAAATAAAGTTTTATCCCCATTTACTACTTGAGAAAAAGAAGGCTCAGGAAGTTAAGTCACTTTCCTTAAGTCACGTGAAGTCCTCATTCCCCCAACACGACATTTTCTAAATTCAAAGGTCCCAGGGAACTTCAGCTCCTAAGTGCTTAAGAACAGGTATCCTGGGACTTCCCTGATGGTCCAGTGTCTAGGACTCTGTTTTCTCAATGCAGGGGGCACAGGTTCAACCCCTGGTTGGGGAACTAACATCCTACATGCCACACTGTGTGGCAAACACACACACACACACACACACACACACACACACACACACACACACACGCACACACAAACAAACCTAAAAACAAAAACAATAAAACAGGCATCCTTGCATGAGTGATTTTCAACATGAATGCCTGGAGAAAGACCCAATACTACAAGTGAGGGTAACTAGTAAATGATCTTGCCCTAAATGGCTTACTGCAAAAGAGAAATAAGTCATTTACTTACCATTCTTCCCTGTGACCAGTGTTGATTCTTCTGCCAGGGAACACAGCAGAGAATAAGCTAGAATGACTGTCTTATTCTGACTCCAAGACACTGTGCCCAGCCCAGGGTCAGAGCCCAATAAAAATTTGATGGCTAAATAAGTAACTTCCCACTGGATGAGGCAGATGGTACACAGTCCTATGCAGGCCTCTTTGCTCCTTTCAGGACAGACGGTCTCGCATTGAGGAAGAAGACCATGGTATGGGAAGGACAGGTAATGGTGAGCAGATTGGCTTAAATGTCTCTAAAGTCTCATCTGACTCTGCTACCCTGACATCCTATGAACTGGGAGATTGGTAAGTGGGAAGAATACAGAAGGCAGAGGCCAAACAGCGCCAGGGAGTGTGAGGAAAAAGCCACACAGAAGCCAAGAGAACTCTGGAGTTGAGTCATCTCTCTCTACAGGAGTCCTGAAAGGAAGAACACCTTAGCCAGCCCTGGCTGTTAGTGTCCCAGGACTTAACCTGACATTCATTTGTCTGCTCAGCATTTACTGAGCAGCTACTATGCGATCTGCCATGCATCTCCAAGCTTCTAGCTCCTTGAGTTACACCCACAGCACCCAGCAAAGGGACTGACACAACATGCATGTGATATACAGCTATGAAATCTCAACCTGAAGGAGCCCTCAAGCTAGTAGAGATGATACAAGATAAAAACAAATAAATGTATAAAGAGGGACAAAGTGTTCATTTCAAGGGTCAGGGATAGATCAGGGAACAAACATGGGAGAGGTGACAGCAGTGGAGTGCAGCCTGGGCACTGGATGGACCAGCCCAGGAGAAGGGAACAGCGTGAGCAAAGACCCAGAGGCTTGGACTTCCCTGGTGGTCCAGTGGTTAAGACTCTGCACTTCCAATGCAGGGAAGTCTCAGGTTCTATTCCTGGTTGGAGAACTAAGCTCCTGCATGCTGTGGGTGTGGCCAAAATAATAATAATAATAAAGACTCAGAGGCTCTCAAGGGGCTGAGTGCACTGACAATGGGGCACACAGGCCAGGCTGCCTACAACTCAGTCTGTGTGAGGGGGACTATAAAAAGATGAGAGGAGAAAGGTAAGATCCTAAAGGGCCCATGTATGGCAGGCAGAGCTGTCTGAAACCTCCTCCTAATGGCCAGGACAGCAGGAAACTGCTGGAGTCCCACAGAAAGCTTGCTCTCGTGGTACCTCATCAGGGGCTCAAGGGAGCAAGAGAAGGAGGGCATCGATTAGGAGTCTGTGGTCAAAATCCAAGAGGCTACCAAGAGAGGGAGCTTGACTCAAGCAGTGGTCCCAGGAGCTCTGCAGGTGGAAGCCCAGAGCTACACTCAGAGCATGTTAAACCATCTTCACGCCCACCTGCAGGAGGCAATGGTAGACCAAAGACTCAGTAGCCAGATAGTTCTGGGCCCCATGCAGTTGTGTAACCTTGGGCAGGTCACCATATCTCTCTGATCTCCCATTTCTCTGTCTGAAAAATGAGGATAACACGAACACCCACCTGGCACAGACTCTGTAAATGAGATAAGAAGCAGCACGGAATGGTGGGTGAGAATGCTGTGGATGGACTCTGGAGTCCAGCCACCTGGACTCCTAGTTCCTTCTTAGTTCTGCCGCTTATGCACTGAGTGACCTTGGGGAAGTTATCCAACCTTTCTGGGCCTCAATTTCCTCATCTGTGAAGTGGACCAATAACAGTATCTATCAATAATACATCAAGGGATTCATGTGGTGATTGAATGAATTAATATAAGGAAAGCACTTGGAACAAACAGTGCTTGGCACACAGTAAATGCAGGTTAAAACAATGTTGGCTACTGTTACATAAAACCACACAGGGTGGTGCCTGGCACACAGAATTGAGGCTCACTCAGCACATGTGTGGCCCCTTCTCCATGCCCCAGGCCTCTTCTGTGCTCCCAGAAAATTCAGAGGCCATGGGAGGCAGAGGTGGGACAGATGAAAGAATAGCAGAGAGCAAGCCTGGATTTGGTCTTCTTCCCCTTACCCATCCACCCAACACTAGGTGATATCCATTCTCCTCAAAGCTCCCCCTGCCCCAGGTCCTGGCCTCCACTCCTCACTGCTTGTGCTACTCATTTTGTCCTAAGCACCGGCACTATGATGGGTCACGTATGGTCCCCTGTGTCTTTGGCCAGGGGAGGGGGTGGGGGGATCTCAAGAACAGAGAGTGTGGTGTTTGCTCAGCCTGGAGGCCCCTCCTGCTCTCTGTACACAGCCAAGAAATGTTTGTGGATGACAACAGCCCCATTCTCGCCCCAGATCTAGACAGAGAAGCAAGATTCCTCTAATTCTCATTCAATTTGACATTATCATTGCCTCCCACACAACTATAATGCTCCCAACACAGTGGTGGGGAGAGAAATGGTATTCCCTCATGAGAAGGAGAGGACCCCCACTGTGGGAAAAGTGCCCAAGACCCCAAAGGAGACAGACTTCCCTAGGGCCCCTCCCTGGGCTCTCTCCCTCCCCGCTAGCATCCACAGCCCCTGCGGGGAGCACACTGTCAGTCCACTGCACACGGGAGACACCACAGCAGTGCCTAGACCAGCACTGCCCTGGCTGACAGGAACACCAGGCTGGGCCTGCTGACTGCTGTCCCCTACTGCAAGCCAGCTTGCTGGGTGGGCAGGGTGAGGGGGCAGAGGATGGAGAGTTACCACCAAACAGGCTTCAGCCCACCACTGCCTACGGCAAAGCCAGAGCTGGGCCCAGGCAAAAAGAGTGGGAAATGCAGCTCTTCAGCGTGGAGGACTCAGCAGTGGCCCCCAGCATAACTGTAAATCATTCCAGGCGCCAGGTTGGCAAGGGGGCCCAGGCCATGATCGACAACAAAAACAGAGATCTTCTCTAATCATGACGAGTGAAGCGAAGGGGGGAAAGGGTGGCAATTCCAGGGGGACAGACCTGAGCATGGTGGCTATCAGCAGCTGCTAAACAAACAGACAAACAAAAGCAAGCAAAGACTTCACATACAAAGGCCCAGAGGCCAGAAGGAGGTCGGGCTTTATCATGCGCTATGCTGCACTAGGAAGGCCACACCCAGAGCACAGCAGAAGGCAGACTGGCATCTGGGAACCTGTCCAGGAGAGACAGTGCGGGAGGCTGTGGGAATCCTGGGGGGATGACATGGGTGGGGGTAGACATAACAGCTGCTATCAACTGCGGTAGAGGGCAAGTTCCCAGGCTTGGGAGTCTGTTTCATGGCTCTGTGACCTCTGGAGTGTTGCTTCACTTCTCTGAGCCCTCGGTTTCTTTGGCTGGAAAACGTGGGTTGTGGTGACAGACGCACAGGGTAGCTGGGAGGACTGAATATGCCCCTGGGCGAGGGGCCCTTCTATGCTGGGCCCAGGCCCCTCTCTCCTCTCTTTCTCCACCAGAGGGAGCCGGGGGACCAGGAGCGCCCTGCTTGTACCAGCTCTACCTAGCCTCCCCCAGTGCTGCAGCCTCCGCTGCTCAACTCCCACCCTGCCTGCCCTGGCTTTCAGCAGCAGCCTCTCACCCACTCCTTACAAACCCAGAAGAGGCCTGGCAAGGGAGTAGCTTGCAGCAGCTGTGGCGACAACAATGGCTACTGCATCAACAGGCCCTCCTGACACCTGGCCAAGAGAGAGGGAGGGAGAGTGGAAAGGAGGGAGACAAGACCTTCTGCCCTCCCCCATCAACTCCCACTCTCATCACTCATTCTAGAGCCATCTCCCCCTGCTCAAATCCTCCAGAGACCTCAGGCTCTCTTGGCCTCTTCCAGTTTGTGACCTGGTCAGGTCCTGAGGCTCCAGAAAGCTCCAGTGGAAAAATAACAGGCCTTGGAGATAGGTGGACTCGGGCTATAGCCCTAGCTCTATTAAGAACTGGCAGTGTAACCTTGAGCAAGGTCCCTTCATTTTTTGGAGCCTCAGTTTCCCCATCTCTAAAATGGAGTTGCTAGTGCTCACTGCACAGGGTCTGTTGCGAGGACCGAAAGAGGTAATAATGGATGTGCAAATATTTATGGTTAGGAGAAATTTGAAGTACCATCTAAAATCCCCTTATTAACCCATTAGGAAATGTGAAGCAACAAATACAAATGTGTCTCACAAAATGTGAAATCCAGCGAACAGCCTGGAGGCTGCACAGAGGGAAGGACTGAGAGGCAAGCCTGCCCAGATGGCAGAAGCCCAGAGCTCAAGAGCAAACAGGCTTCTAAACTCACATCTGCAGGGTGGAAAATAGGAGGGGAACTGAATCCTAGAATTGGGGAAAGCCTTGGTCATTTCATAGGGCTTTCCACCAGTTCAGGAATTATGTTTTCTCTAGCCCTTCCTGATCTCCTTGAGGCAGTGCACTGCCTCACCAGACCAGGTTGGAAAGTTCTTCCTGATTTATCCCCAATTTTCCCATTGCTCCCAGTTCTGCTACCTGGAGCATACATAACAAGGCTGCTTACTCTGTCACAGGCTTAACCACTCTGGAAGTCTTCTGCAGCCAGGCTCAAGGACCACAGTGCCCATTTAGTCTCCCTTTGCCTTCACCCTACCATGGTCCTCTCCTGAAAGGGTCTTGCNAAGGAAGACTCATCCCTGTGGAGATCCCTAAAGAGATAGCAGTGCTTAAAACTGAGACAGCATTTTGCAAATTAATTAATTATCCTTCTGGCCTTTTTCCCACTAGTGGGGGAAGGGTCCAAGATATATGTGAAGTACCTGTCAGTCTTGAGAGATGTGTATAAGAGACAGGCCCCAAGCTCCACACAGTCAGTCCTCCTGGAATGGGCTCCAAGCAGCCCCCTACCCCCTCCCCCAGGCAGAAGAGCCCATCTCCCCGTGGGGCAGCCCACACCAAACCTCAGCTGAGGGTGCACTGCAGTGAAGCCCAGCCGAGTCCTTGAGCTGCAGCTGCTGCCCCTGGGGCCCAGCCATCTCAACCCAGCACCCCAGCCTGCTGCCTCACCACGGGGGAGTTGCAGAGAGCTGTCTCCCGGCAGATTTCCTGAGGCAGAAGGCTTCCCCACCCCCAGCCCAGCCTCCAAGAGACACTCCGCTGGTTGTGGCACATGGTAGGACCAGCTGAGCCGTGAGAGGAGGAGGAAAGCTGTCCATTTGCTAGAGGACTTCAGACTTGGTCTGTAGTGGTGGCTGGATTAGTCAGAGACCATCAAATCTAAGCTGGAGGGGCCATTCAAGAGAATTCAAGGCAGATCCTGCCTTTTATAAAGGTATGGGGGAACTGATGCCCTAAGAGAGGAAGGGACTCAGTCAAGGTCACAAAGCCAATCTGCAGCAGAGCTGGAAGGGGAACCTGGGTTTCCTAACTCCCGGTTCAGTATTCTTTCCAGTCTAGCAGAAGAGAAATCAGGGAGCCTTTAAGGCAGCCCTGTGAGCCTGCACACCCTCGGCTCCCTCAGCTTGACATTTATCCCAACCAGCTCACCATGGTATCTGCATGGAGAAGTGGACCCAGCCCATGCCCCACCAACCCAAGAGATGATGCCAAGGTGTCCCAAATAAGCAGACACACAGACCCCAGCACAGACACTGGCACTGATCCAACAAGAGGGAAGATCTGTAGACTTCCCTTGCTGGTATGCTCTTTAATTGGGCGGTGTTTTTCTTGAGGGTGGAGAGGGGGTGGTCTTTGAGGAACTAGCCAAGGGCCGGGCCTCCATCTTTGCTTCCCCCAGCCAGGATGTGCTGCAGTTCCCCCTCAGAGGGACGTCTCAGCCTCCAGCTGCCATTCTGGTCCCCACTTGCCTCTGGGAAAGGATGGAGCTGAGGCTGCCAGAGGAGAAAAGATCAGGCCTGCGCTCAGGACCTGCAGAGGAGACCCGAGTGGTGGAG
>SJYW01021439.1:93448-124892 GCA_006410735.1 Raphicerus campestris | reverse complement strand
TGAGCAGCTTTCTGACGTTGCTACTGCTTTTCTGTCCTGACAGCGGCTGCCTAGGCCTGGGACGACGTCAGTACTACGGGATTGTCTCACTTGAGCTGAAATGGTGCTGAGATGAGGGTCTTCCAGACGCCCCAGCCTGCCGCCTCCTCCCTCAGGCGCCTTCTGGTTCCTCCGCAAGCGGGACTGGGGTCTCACTACCACCTGCTCCAAACGCCGCCCCTGGTGCCCCGACGGCCTGTGCTCTGTCCAGACTTCATGCCACCAACCTGCCACGCCAACCCAGAAGAACACGTCCCCGCGTGAACTCGTCCCCCGTCACCGTTATTCTCCACACTTCACGCTGATTCTGCCAGAAAGCCACCCAGACGTCCAGGTCAGTGCAGATGCCACCTCCTCCTCCAGGCTCGCCCTGCCCGGATCTTCCTTTCCCACAGCCCACTCCCCACATGAGAGTCTCACTGCTCTAAGACCTGCCTCTCTGCAACGTGAATCCTGTTCTGCTTTGCGGGCGCCAGGCCCTCCATCCTCTCGCGAGAGCACCTGTTCCAGGCGGGGGCCCACGCTTCACGCACTTAGCACAGAGTCAGTATTTGTTGAGTGACTGACATAATCTGGGAACCTGTGTGTTGTCTTCCACTTGCTAAGTCACGTCCCACTCTGCAACCCCATGGACTGCAGCGCCAGGCCTCCTTGTGCTTCACCATCTCCCACAGTTTGCCCATTCGTGTCCATTGAGTCAGTGATACTATCCAACTATCTCATCCTCTGTCGCCCCCTTCTCCTCCTGCCTTCAATCTTTCCCAGCATCAGGGTCTTTTCCAGTGAGTTGGCTCTTCGCATCAGGTGGCCAGAGTATTGGAGCTTCAGCTTCAGCATCAGTCCTTCCAATGAATATGCAGGGTTGCTTTCCTTTAGGATGGGCTGGTTGGATCTCTCTGCACCAATCCAAGGACTGGTGCAAGGGACTCTCAAGAGTCTTCTCCAGCGCCACAAATTGAAGTCATTTGTATTACTTCAGTTGTGTTTTGTATATTGATAACTGGCAATCCAAAATTTTTGCCATCAAATCTAAAACTTGGAAGAACCACCCCTCAAAGTACCATAAGGACTTTGGAATGTTTCATTAAATACTTCCTGCTGCCTTTTCCTTTCTGAGTTACCCAAGGAACATCCATACAGTTCATGTCGAATGTTCCTGTGACAATCTCAAGGCCTCACAGGTTTGGAGGCATGGCCAGAGTTCAGAAAGCTCCTCTCCCAGTCTCCCCCACTGTTTGATCTTAAGCCCCTTCAGCGTCCGCGTCTGTGGTGTCCCTGTGGGTCACTTCTGTGGACCCGTGCCCTGGGTGACCAGCCTCGTTAGGGGGTTGCTGTGCGCAGTCCCAGTGTAAGGAGCCTGTCTTCCCCACGGTGGTGAGCTCCTGGGGTGTAGGGACCTGTTCTACACCAACACCATCATCCGCAAAGAGGAAGCTCTGGGTACACAGAGCAGAGGATGGGTCACCAGCACTGGAGGGGGCTGGCCAAGCGAGGGAGACCCCCCGCCACTCGGAAGACCCCAGTCAAGTGCAAAGTCAGGGGTCAGCATCCATTGGCTCAACTTGAAGAGCTTAGATAGTTAAGACAGCTACCGCAGTTCATAAGGGTCCTTTGCAAGTCTTTAATCCCGAAGAGTTGCTCAGTAGGCTCCCTTGGACATGGGTTCTGGAGGGCTCTGGGCTTACGGGAATTGTGTTCCCAAAAGCCTGGGTCCATCAGGGGAACTTCACTCAGGTTGAATTCAGGTAAGTCCTGAGTGCAAAGGTTTCTAAAATCTTGAATTGTGGTACTTTCCAAGAGCCTAGGTTTGAAGCACTTGCAGAGAAGATAATCTCCAGATCAAACCATTCATGAAAAAGTCTTGAGCTTTCAGAATACGGGTTTTCTACATCTGCAGTCAACCTGGCTGACACTGTCCTCTTGAGCCGTGACCACATGATGTTGCCATGAGGACGGCTTTCACAGGACCTAGTTCATGAGATACTGACTCAGTCTATGGTGTTCCTCTTTAATCTTCCTCATATTTCTGACTTTAACCTTCCAGTTCCAGAGCTCACATGCCCTTTTCTGGCCCACGTGATTAGACTGTTTGGGTAGGAAACGACCAACAGTTTCTGGGCCACGAGGACCACATGCCACGAGACGACTTTTCAGGAAACGCTCTCCATATGTTGGAAAAACCAACTAGCTTCCACACTTAATCGAATCAATTTACACAGAATCTTAAACCTTTGGGAAAAAAGTTACTGCATTATAACATGGAGACGTATGTTCACAGTTTGTTAATATCGCCCCAGTATTTTTTGCATGGTTTTCTGATCAAATTGTCAACACTTTCTGGTCAAGAAAGGGATTCCTAAGAATATGGAGCGTTTGGGATACTTTGGAGTATAAAAGAGTTTTGTTAATAACCACAGGCACATATTACAAAAATAATCACAGGCACATTTTTGTATCTTTGGGAAGTTAATTTTACCATCACTCTCAGAGCCTTTGTGAATGCCTAAGGGAGTTTTCCAATAGGAAGGCAACTTTAATAAAACAGAGAAGAAGGCAGTGAGCTTGATTTCAAAAAACTTCTTAATGATGTAATAAACAAAAAGGTTTGGTCCCCACACAGAGACTTTTTGGGCAAACCATATAATTTTACTTACCCTTAATATACTGCTATGCAAAAATGGGAATTCTAGTACCTGTTTATAAGGTAGTTCTGGGGCTTGACCAAGTTAATATATGAATCATACTTTGTGACTATAAACTATATACAGATGGAAAAGATGGTGTTTCTCATAAGAGGATATCTTAATGTCTCTCCATATTCTGTGACTGCAGTGTTCTGGGGACACTATCATTATCTAATGAAATACAATATGTTAAGTCTCCACAGACAGCAGCTGCCAACTGTGGCCCGAGCACAGGAGGGGGATCACAGCAGGGTTGTCGCTACGGAGCCCCCGTGTCTGTGGTCAGCCCTCCCGACACTATTGAAGAGACGAGAAGCAGCATCCCCAGGCACATCGGTCATGGTCTCAATGCCGCTTTCAACTCACCAGGGATGGTGGTCCTTCTGCCAAGCCCACTGCCTCGGCACAGCATGGATCAGGGTGGGTCCTCGAGGCCCTCCCCACTGCGTGCTTCTTACCACTGGCTTCAGATGGAGGTGTCAGGAGCCAGTCTTGAGGCGCCGCTGGAAGTGCCAGTTCAGAGGCCTGAAGCTGAGCTGCCTATTTCTGGGCGGAAAGAGCTGGTGATGCCATGGGGGACTGTGGCCTGGCAGCTCAGATCATGTCAGCATCTGGGCTGCTTCACCAGCATGGTTTTATCAGCGCCGACATCAAGGGTCAGTCTCCAGGGTCACAAGGAAAGAATCCCAGCGGCAAAACTCATCTACTTCACCACAACATGACTAGCTCAATTTGACTTCGTCAAACAGCAACAAGCCAGCACTTTCCTCATGAAACAGAAGATCCATTGGAAGGACTGATGCTGAAGCTGCAATATTTTGGCCACCTGATGCCAAGAGCCAACTCATTGGAAAAGACCCTGATGCTGGGAAAGATTGAGGGCAGGAGGAGAAGGGGACGGCAGAAGATGAGATGTTTGGATGGCATCACTGACTCGACGGACACGGGTTTGAACGAGCTCTGGGAGAGTGAAGGAGGGGGAAGCCTGGCGTGGCTGGGCATGACTTAGCAACTGGACAGCAACAGAACAAGCCCGCACCTGTGGCCCCGAGGGCTGTGGGCTGTGGCTGCTCCAGGGGGGCCGAGGGCTCCCGGCTCCCAGGCCCCCAGGTGCAGGGGTGCGGCTGCCCACCTGCGAACGCTGGGAGGACAGGTCTGGAGACCTGTGCCAGTCGGTCTGAATCCAGGCCACAGAGCTGGGGTCCTGGCAGATCCCAGCTGCCAAAGTGGTCGACCAGACTGGCGTGGAGTGGTCACGAGAGCCTGGGTGGACGGTGCAATCTTAGGTCTGTTAAACGCCACAGAAATGATGTCACTTTGGCATTTCTTACTACTGTCAGTGGGGCTTCCCAGGTGGTTCAATGGTGAAGAGTCCATCTGCCAGTGCAGAGGTTGCAGGAGACGCGGGTTTGAGTCTGGGCCGGGAAGATCCCCTGGAGGAGGGAGTGGTAGCCCACTCCAGTGCTCTTGCCTGGAGAATCCCATGGACAGAGGGGCCTGGCGGGTGACAGTCCACAGGGTCGCAGAGAGTCAGACACGACTGAGCGACGGGGCACGCACGCTTGTACCACCAGCAACGGGAGGGTAACATCCTGAGAGCGGCAAGAGGACTTACTAAAGATAATGATGAAAATAAGCTTTTAACACAAAATACTAGAACTCATAAGGAGGGCGGACCATTGCTAAAATCTAGCAAACTCTAAGGTCCCGCTGACTTCATGTCACAATGATCAGTACACACGGAAACCACTCATGTCAGCACAAAACCATGTCTGCACAGATCTCTGGAGACTTCCGTGGCTCTGTGGGTCTTCAGACATGAAACCGGTAGAGGCTGTCCCAGTCAAAGTCCATTTCTCAGTGACACTGCTGGAAATAAGCTTCTGCCAGAGGGGAGGGTGTCATGAGGGAGGCTGGGGTTTTGGGAGATCCAGTCACTGCTCGGAAAGCTTTGTCTCTATTCTCCGCTCTACACAGGTGCCTAGCATGCATGCATGCGCGAAGTCACGCCTGAATCTGACCCCCTGGACCGGAGCCCACCAGGCTCCTCTGGCCACGGGATTCTCCAGGCAAGGACACTGGAGTGGGTAGCCATGCCCTTCTCTACGGGGTCTTCCCGACCCAGGGACTGAGCCCACATCTCCTGCATTGGCAGGCGGGCTTTTTACCACTGGGCCACCTGGGAAGCTGGTATGGGTGCCCGTGATAGCAATCAGACCGTTTGTCACAATGAGATTGCATCCTTGAGAGGACCGGAAGGTTGGTGCTTTAAGATCAGATGGAATCAGATGCAGGCTTTTAACAGCAGGGAGGGAGCTGCTTCTGCTGCCATTTGGGGAGATGACCTTTCTTCCTTAAAAATAAACATGGTCACCTGTCTTTGTTAATGCATTAAAGGAAGACGTGTATGCTGAATATCTGAATTCCAAAAGTAAGACGTTTACGTTCTGAGCAAAAAAGATGAAAGGAGAAACGAGGTGGGGTCAGTTGTCTGGGCTCAGCCCACATGTACACAGATGCGGGCACTGTAGGCTGCTGGGTCAGGAGGGTGTTCTGTCTGTCATAGATTGCTGCATCCGGTGTATCTTAAATGGTATTTGTTAATATTATGCATCAGGCAGGCTAAGACATTTGGAATTAGAAATTCAAAGTAGTCTGTTCAAACTCAAGGGAGGGCAGATATAGTTAGGTGATCAGAGGGTAGTTCTGCTGTTTCTTAGCTTAAGAAAGATTTGCTAGAAATGGGAATCACAAGCCATACAATCAAGCGTATTCACACTGCCACCTGACTCCAGGGACAATAACCACAGTGGAACCTCTGGACTTGGCCGGCACCCTCCTCCCAGCAAGCTCTCACCCCTGCCCCGCCTGCTCAGTCTCACCTGCCGAGGGACGAAGGGTCTCACCGGACACTTACATGTGTGCCGTTTTATCTCCTTCACATACACACGCATCATATTAGAGAAGAAGAACACGCAGGCACCCAGACCAGGCGGCTCAGCGCGCGGCCCTGTGCTGGCAGCGGGGGCTCACTCGGGAAAAGCCAGCATGACTTGGAATCCAGCCCCTGGGCTGCGTGTGCAAAGCCTGAGGGAGCCCCATCGGGAGAGAGGAACTAGGAAGGAGGAATGAAAGACTGTTCCTGCGGCCTTTCCTCTTTCTGTTATGCTTTCAGGATCGCTGCCGGGGAAGCCCGTTCCTGAGGAGGGGACATGCGCGCGTGAGCTCACAGGGGGCAGTGCGCCTCCCTTATCCTGGTGAGCTGGGACGAGGACGAAAGCCTGACACTGATCAGCAAAAGCACCGGGCGTCCACAGCAGAGGTGGCCTCACCAGCACATGTGAATCAAGGCCGTTCCCCCAGTCCTCCCCGAAAGCTGTTTCTCAGGCTGAGCTGTTCTGAAGATGGACTGGAATCTCGGCAGGCCCAGTGACCCCGAAACCTGTTCTCGGGCTGTCTCAGCGAGTTAGAATCGAGCTTCCCTTTCTGATGTGACCAACCTGACTGCGATGGTAGGGATGCTAAATCGTTAAAACAGTGCTGAGAAGTTCACACGGTTCCAAATGCAAAACCTTTAAGAGGAAGTCCCCAGCTGACGCTCATACAGGCGGAGACGGGACAGAGAGGGAGCAAAGGAGAGACGGAAGACCCTGGGCTGGGCTGGGGCTGTGAGCCCTGGGTTATCTGTTTGGCCTAAAGTTCTTTCTGTGCTTGAAAAAATAAACTACATGGAAGAACCAAGAAAACAAAGAAACAAAAGCTTTGAAGAAAACCACGAGCTTTTTCAAAGTACTGCTGGGAAAGCCTCCCCAGGATGAGTTCTTTGCCCCTATGTGGCGCCGAGAAGGCTGTGCTTTTGGGAGAGAAGGAAAGGGCGACTGCTCGCAAAGCAGGGCGTTGAGAGCACACGAAACTAGTTCAATCTCGATTTTGTAGAGCTTACCTGATCGGAAGCTTTACTTAATATTTTTATTAAGTAAATTTTATTTTATTTTTATTATAATTCTCAGTTTTGGTATTCTAACTCTAGAAGAGTCCTTAATTGCAGGGAGGCTTACTGATAACATAGGATTCCCTCATAGCTCAGCTAGTAAAGAATCCGCCTGCAATGCAGGACACCCTGGTTCAATTCCTGGGTCAGGAAGATCCCCTGGAGAAGGGGTAGGCTACCCATTCCAGTATTCTGGCCTGGAGAATTCCATGGACTTTATAGCCCATGGTGTTGCAAAGAGTCGGACACGGCTGAGCGACCTTCACTTTCACTCAGGAATTTCCTGAGTTCTGCAGGGTCAGGCTCAGGAAGCCTCCAGCTTCACAGCTGGTTCGTCCCCACGGAGGGCTAAGCGGGTGTGAGACCCTTCCACACTAACCGATGTGCCCACCAGAGCTGCGCTCACCTTGCTTTACAGATTTATGGAAAAGGAAAATCACAATTTTATGAAGACTTAAACCGAAACCCTGGTGGAAAATGTTAATAAGGGACACACTCTGTTCCAGAAACGTTCTAATCAGTAAACTTTAAAAAATAAACATTTTGTCCTCACCACCTCTTCTTACTAAACAGAAGAAAGTCCCTTTTACACAACTGGGTTTGTTTCACGCTGGGCACTTTAGTGCCATGTAATCTTGGGTGTGTGCGTAGGAGAGAGTGACAAAGGCCTTCTGCAGGAGGCTGAGCAAGAACCACGGGTAATAGTCACAGCAGCAGTAACTTCACCTGCCTTTCAGGGCTGACATGTTCAAGAACCTCAAATAAGTTTACATGAACAATTGTATGAACCTTATTATCTTATTTAACATCTTAACAATTAAGGTTATATGAGCATAGGTAAAATTCAAAGGTGACTACTTATAAGCAGTGGAAAATAATTAACAGAATTATACCATATTTCCATAAATGTACAGCTATTTATATCTAAACTGAAGGCAAAAAAGCTTTGCCTGGCATTATGAGTGAAACATGGATTCTACCTCTAATTGTGGAAGAGGAAGCTAAGAATCGCAGTATTATTTCAGAATCTTGTTCATGTGTTGGTAGATCCAGCCATTTATTTGTTCATTCAACTAGCTTTATTAAAAGCATTGTAGGAACCGGGGTGTTGTATGTTCCGGGGACCCAGCAGGTCAAAGACTCTGTCCTCAGGGTGCTGGGGTTTTAGCTGGAGAAAGACCACACACAGTCAGTCAGCACCGTTTAGAAGACAGCTTCAGACAACGGCAGGAGGTGAGGGGCTAAAACAGGCGACTGGGGGGTGAGGAGCCCAGGAGGGTAGGCCCCTCCTGAAAGATGGGGAGGCGAGGCTGCAGGGGACGGAGGGGCATCACTGGAGGGAGAATGCTCTGGGCGAGAATGGGCCCCTCGGCTCCAGAACCAGAGAGGAGGCCGGGGTGGTGGGGCCCAGGAAGGGGCCCCGGGGGCCAGGGCTGTGAGCTTGAAAGCTGGGGGCGGGGAGCGGGAAACGAGGCTTGCTCGAGAGCGGCAAGGGCCGGGCGGGAGCTTCACGCAGAGGCATAGGGTGACAACGATGCCCCGTTCCGTGCCAGCCCCAGGCAGGACGGAGGGCACCAGCCAGGCGTCCCGAGAGGGGCTCGGGGCTGGACGAGGGGCGACCATGCAGGCGGAGCTGCCAGGGGTCCTGGACGGGACCAAGCAGAGGCTGCGGGCCGAGCTCGCACAGATTCCGTGCGTTTCATCCTCCTGCCTGCCCCTCCTCACCCTCCCAGATGGCTGCACACCCTGACCCCTCACTCGACCGGTGAGGACNCCCAGGGAGCAAATTCTCCAAACACAAGAAGAGCCCGAGGAAGCACGTGGTAACCGGCCACCGTCCCAGGGAGCAAATTCTCGAAACACAAGAAGAGCCTGAGGAAGCACGTGGTAACCGGCCACCGTCCCAGGGAGCAAATTCTCCTGGTGGCACAGAAATACTGATCAGCTCTTCAGGTCACATGGGTCCAGGAGTTCAGTCCCCACGCTGATTGTGGGTTGGTTCGCAGATGACATGAAAACATCCTCTAAGAGATTCGCACCCTGGAGTAGCCAACAGGCCCAGTGCACTCGAATACACTCGAGTGAGACCAAGAAGATCCCAGGCTTTGAGAAAACGAGAACTTCTAAGAAAGGACAAGAGCACACACGTGCACCAGCTCTCCTTGCTGGCTGGCCATTTTCAGGCCCCACATGGGAAGGGGTCCAGAGCTCCCAGGGAACCACCCAGAGCCCGGGCCCAGCTGCCTCCTCCAGCCCGTGGGGCTCCAGGACCACCGCCCAGAACACCCGTGGGGCTTGCCACAGGCCCTAGAAGCCACGCCCCAGCCCCCACACCAACCTTTCCAGGCTTCGGGAAATCCCAGCATGGCTGTTCTACTGTTCGCAGGACACCAGGCTCCAGCCAGGTGATGCCATAAACTGGCTATCGATTCAGTGGGAGGAACCAGCGCAGAGAAATGAAAGATGCGGTTTTAGGCCGATCGCTTTACTCCTCACCGCCCCAGTGCCTGGCGTGGAGCCCAGCACAGCCTAGGTGGTTAGTAAACACTTGATGAATGAGGGGGGTGCACCCACCCACCGAGCCCCACCTGGAGAAGGGGCCTCCGAAGCAGCCTCAGCACCAAGGCCAGAGCCACCTGGTGGACATGGGGGTCACTCCGAGAGACACTGAGCCCTGCCGACCTCGACAGTGAAAGCTGTTGGGAAGAATGGGTCTCAGCACTTCATTTTTCAGTTTTCTCCACAATATTTACTATCTTAAACGAGCACTCAGCAGAGGGAAGGACAGACTTCTATGCTATGAAACAAATTTTAATTTCTTGCAGAATATTCTCATGTATTTCATTCTTTTCTGCCTCGCTTTTTTCTCTGCCTAGCTTACCAATGCTTTCACCTTTGTCGGGATATTTGGGAATACTGCATAATCTATTCCTGGGATGCATGAGCAGCTCTGCAGCTTATAAAATATTCATTCACTTTCAAAAGTATTTGCACCCTGCTGTCAAACGTGGACAGATTCATACAGAGTATCAGAAAATGGCTATTTTAATGGCAAATGCTTTCCTCAAACCTCTCTTCCCACTAAAACATTTTCTTCAAAATTATTTTCATAAGATGAACAATTTCAACATTAGCAGCTAATCCCCTTTCATTTAAAACTCTGCTGATAAAATTCTTTGCTTGTCATTCAAATAGTAAGTAATAATTATAGACTGGAGGCTCCCATCTCTGGATTCATTAATGGTAAATTGCATGGAAGTCTGAAGCATAAGGCGGCTTTGATACATCTCAAAATGCAATTTCCATAGCTTCCCTTGGCTATGTACAATTAATTATACAGTTAATAAGGGAAATATGTTAATGAAAGAAACATTATTCATCCGGACCACCTGCCTTCACCAAATATCTTTTGTAAGCTTCTCTTCTTTTTGTACTTTTGGTCTACAGACAGTTAAAAAAAAAAAAAAGACCTCACAATTGACAGTGCAGTGATTTTGAACATCGGTCTCCCAGGCTGCAGCTACTTCCATTAACACAAGTCCAAAGAAACATTAATTCAAGTTCATTATATTTCTACTAATTTCTGCCTTTTAAAAGCTTAAGATGTCTACTCATGGCATTTAAATGCCTGAAACAGCTGTTTATCAAACAAAAAATTACTATTAAGCTGTCTTATTTCTACCAACGATACACTCATCTTCAGAGATAAATGGAAAGCCCTGGAAAACCAGGAGAAATTGCAAGAAAGACGCAGAAGCCCCAGCCATTCTGAACAGATTAAACTCTCCTAAGTCGTTTCTCGTCCATTGCAAACCCCTGTGTTTAACAATAATTAAATCCTCTCATTCCTTGGATACTCAAAGCTGGTCTATAGATGGTTTAGTGCAAAAGCCAATGTTAACCTTTACAAAGACAGTTAACGTCTGAGGCTTTGATGTGGAAGAGAAAGCAGAATGGTTTAACTAGAAAAGTGAACTGTCTAGCTGTAGCCACCTGTCTGTCCACTTTTTATAAATTACTTGGACAACAGGAAAGAATGTATTTGCAAATATTAGTTTTAAACATTTTAAAAATTAATATAGATTAATAAAGTCTTTATTAAATGAGATAATAAGCATTTGATTCCAGCCTCAATCATGCCTTTTTGATATATGAAAAATACTTTCAACCATGAGTTATTCAGAAATTCCATTAATGTTCAAAATGTAGTTGGAAACCAACCTTGGATTCCAGAGCTGACAAAAAAAGAATCGCGACAATGCAGTTTTAAGATAAGCAACTCTCAAAGATCTTCTAATGAAGAAACAAATTCTGGGAGACAGCACATCCCAAGGAACACCCCTGCCATCTCTAGCAGGAGGTGGGGGGGCCTGACGGGTGACGTCAGATAAGAAGGTGCGCGATGAAGAAATCGCTGGTTTTCACTGTCATTCGGCGACTCAGGCAGTGCTGCCTGAAGACCATCGTGAAAAGCAGTGGCGAATAATGTTTCTATGTGTGTACCAGCAGGTCCATATGTTTAAAGGGCCATCCGCCCACCCCTCCCCCACCACATGGTCACCTACAAAATTCAAGTGGCCAATCTCAAATCACAATGGAAGAGCAGATTCTGAGACCCAACACCTTCACCATCACCTAGCTGACACGAAAAAGCTGAGAGGAGGCAATTTTCACTCAAAAGATGACGGCAGCCGCTTAACAGGGAAACCTCTCAGGAAGAGGGAGGAGGGGGGATGGTTGCCTAGCAACACAGAGACAGCATCTCGCGCATCGCCAAGCAGTAGGGCTTTTCTTAGCAGCAGTCTTTTCTGTTCTGTACCAGTGATGTACTCATTACAATTTTCTGATGGAGTTTTTAGGAAGAAGAAAGAATTCCAGCGGGTGCAGTAAAGGTTAGCTAGGAGAGCAGCATACACATGAATTTCCTCTCCCACATCCAGACGGGAAAGGCTGGACTCTGCAGAACAGTATTAGGGGATATTTGCACATGAGCTAAAAGTGCTATTTGGAAGTACAATGTCTGGATTTTAATTTTCTGAAACCAACAGGCCACACGCTCGTTGGCAATAATATGAGAGCAGGGGAATAGAAGTGACACCAAGACAGGAAAAGCTAATATAAGACACAAGCATTTACCCTCATCTTCTCACCAAGCAAACTTGCTGAGAGGGAATGAAGCCGAGACATCTGTCTCCTGTCCTCCCCAAGACCTTCCAACCAGCAGCGAAACTGCTAAAACACGGCAAAGAAAAAGGGAAAAATGAAGCTTGGATCGTCAGCCACGATAACCAGGATTTGGTTGACAAGTGTTCTTTGTTCAGTTGCTTTCGAATGGGGAGTTCAAGGTGGAAGAGAGAAGAGTTGATCTATTAAAAATTATTTTCACTTTTTAGGGTGAAAAGTTGGAGATAAGACTACCAAATGCATTTTTCACCTCTCCCCAGTTCAGCTGCCAGTCATACCGTGTGCTGCCCGAATGACATGCCCACGCGCTCTCAAGATTTGATGGGTGAAGCGGAGGATTTTCAGATGTCAGTCTTCCTGCTCCTCCAGCACAACCCAACTGGGAACCATCAGGGCCTCTCCCAACAGCTGCCTCGACTGTTATGGCAACACACACATCCCTGGCATTTCCCTGTGGCCACCAGACGTGAGTATCCAGGGTCCACTCCCCCGCCCAGCTGCTGCTGACCGAGGCGCCTGTCCACGCACGTCCACAGACAGCCTATGCTGCACACAGCCGTGCAGGCACTTCCTGAAGTGAGGTGACCCTTTCAGTTCAGTCCCTCAGTCGTGTCTGACTCTTTGTGACCCCATGGACGGCAGCACGCCAGGCCTCCCTGTCCATCACCAACTCCTGGAGCCTGCTCAAACTCATGTTCATCGAGTTGGTGATGCTATCCAACCACCTCATCCTCTGTCGTCCCCTGCTCCTCCTGTCTTCCATCTTTCCCAGCATCAGGGTCTTTTCCAAGGAGTCAGTTCTTCGCATCAGGTGGCCAAAGTATTGGAGCTTCAGCTTCAACATCAGTCCTTCCAATGAATATTCAGGCCTGATTTCCTTTAGGACAAGACTGGTTGGATCTCCTTGCAGTCCAAGGAACTCTCAAGCGTCTTCTCCAACACCACAATTCAAAAGCATCAGTTCTTCGGCGCTCAGCTTTCTTTGTAGTCCAACTCTCACATCCATACATGACCACTGGAAAAATCACAGCTTTGACTAGATGGACCCTTGTCGGCAAAGAAATGTCTCTGCTTTTTAAAATGCTGTCTAGGTTGGTCATAGCTTTTCTTCCAAGGAGTAGGCGTCTTTTAACTTCATGACTGCAGTCACCATCTGCAGTGATTTTGGAGCCCCCCAAAATAAAGTTTCTCACTGTTTCCACTGTTTCCCCGTTTATTTGCCATGAAGTGATGGGACCAGATGCCATGATCTTAGTTTTCTGAATGTTGAGTTATAAGCCAGCTTCTTCACTCTCCTCTTTCATCAAGAGACTCTTCAGTTCCTCTTCACTTTCTGCCATAAGGATGGTGTCATCTCTGTATCTGAAGTTATTGATATTCCTCCCGGCAATCTTGATTCCAGCTTGTGCGTCATCCAGCCTGGCATTTCACACTGCATATAAGTTAAGTAAGCAGGGTGACAATATACAGCCTTGATGTACTGTTTTCCCAATTTGGAACCAGTCTGTTGTTCCATGTCTGGTTCTAACTGTTGCTTCTTGACCTGCGTACATATTTCTTAGGAAGCAGGTCAAGTGGTCTGGTATTCCCATCTCTTGAAGAATTTTCCATAATTTATTGCAATCTATACAGTCAAAGGCTTTGGCATAATCAATAAAGCAGAAGGAGATGTTTTTCTGGAATTCTGTTGCTTTTTTTATGATCCAATGGATGCTGGCAATTTGATCTCTGGTTCCTCTGCCTTTTCTAAATCCAGCTTGAATATCTGGAAGTTCATGGTTCATGTACTGTTGAAGCCTGGCTTGGAGAATTTTGAGCATTACTTTGCTACTGTGTGAGATGAGTGCAACTGTGCGGTAGTCTGAACATTCTTTGGCATTGCCCTTCTTTGGGACTGGTGACCCCTTTGCCCATGTACGAAAGGGAAGTGTGGGAACTGGCCTGGATGAGGCGGCTGGTCGCTCTCAGAATACGGGAGCACCTTGAGGTGTCTCATTTACTATGCAGAATGTACAGCTGGGCCTTAGATGTGACTCTGAAGGTGACGTGAGATCAGCTGGCAGCAGCCATCTACACTGTGTTTGGCCTGCAACGAGCCTCATGTTCCTCAAGGTGAGAACAAATAACCTGAACGGCCTCCTCTATGAGAACCTGGAGATGCTGGGTGGATGGCACAGTCTGCCTTTCACAACATAGAGGGAAGTCCCGGGCGCTGGGCTTCCACTGTCCACACGAGACCTTGGGCAACCGGACATGTAGGAGGCAGGGCGCTGGGTGTGAGACACCTCCTCCCCAAACCANTGGACCCTTGTCGGCAAAGAAATGTCTCTGCTTTTTAAAATGCTGTCTAGGTTGGTCATAGCTTTTCTTCCAAGGAGTAGGCGTCTTTTAACTTCATGACTGCAGTCACCATCTGCAGTGATTTTGGAGCCCCCCAAAATAAAGTTTCTCACTGTTTCCACTGTTTCCCCGTTTATTTGCCATGAAGTGATGGGACCAGATGCCATGATCTTAGTTTTCTGAATGTTGAGTTATAAGCCAGCTTCTTCACTCTCCTCTTTCATCAAGAGACTCTTCAGTTCCTCTTCACTTTCTGCCATAAGGATGGTGTCATCTCTGTATCTGAAGTTATTGATATTCCTCCCGGCAATCTTGATTCCAGCTTGTGCGTCATCCAGCCTGGCATTTCACACTGCATATAAGTTAAGTAAGCAGGGTGACAATATACAGCCTTGATGTACTGTTTTCCCAATTTGGAACCAGTCTGTTGTTCCATGTCTGGTTCTAACTGTTGCTTCTTGACCTGCGTACATATTTCTTAGGAAGCAGGTCAAGTGGTCTGGTATTCCCATCTCTTGAAGAATTTTCCATAATTTATTGCAATCTATACAGTCAAAGGCTTTGGCATAATCAATAAAGCAGAAGGAGATGTTTTTCTGGAATTCTGTTGCTTTTTTTATGATCCAATGGATGCTGGCAATTTGATCTCTGGTTCCTCTGCCTTTTCTAAATCCAGCTTGAATATCTGGAAGTTCATGGTTCATGTACTGTTGAAGCCTGGCTTGGAGAATTTTGAGCATTACTTTGCTACTGTGTGAGATGAGTGCAACTGTGCGGTAGTCTGAACATTCTTTGGCATTGCCCTTCTTTGGGACTGGTGACCCCTTTGCCCATGTACGAAAGGGAAGTGTGGGAACTGGCCTGGATGAGGCGGCTGGTCGCTCTCAGAATACGGGAGCACCTTGAGGTGTCTCATTTACTATGCAGAATGTACAGCTGGGCCTTAGATGTGACTCTGAAGGTGACGTGAGATCAGCTGGCAGCAGCCATCTACACTGTGTTTGGCCTGCAACGAGCCTCATGTTCCTCAAGGTGAGAACAAATAACCTGAACGGCCTCCTCTATGAGAACCTGGAGATGCTGGGTGGATGGCACAGTCTGCCTTTCACAACATAGAGGGAAGTCCCGGGCGCTGGGCTTCCACTGTCCACACGAGACCTTGGGCAACCGGACATGTAGGAGGCAGGGCGCTGGGTGTGAGACACCTCCTCCCCAAACCAGGACGCTCAGAGGCCACACTGCCAGTGAAAGCATTTGCTCAGGCCACAAGCAGCTTACCTGTCTCCCTACAGACTCAAAATGGGAAAACATTTGGACTTGGGGCCTCATGTAGGGTTGAGGGTCAAATTCACAATTCGTACTTCACCTGGGACTCTCTGGGTGGGGAGCTGATGTAAAGATGGTTCTGGTTTCATGAAAGCCAGGAGTGGTTGGAATATCAATCTTAAAACTTCTCCTTTGAGGTCAACACTGTCAGCATGGGCTACACAAAATTCTGAGAGACAAAGCCCCACTATATGAGGAGCTGATAATGTGAAATTCCAGAATCCACCAGATGGCAAACATACCCAAGTGTGAGTTTCAGCTCACAGGAACCTAGATAATAGAAATATTAGTATTACATGGAAATAATGCTACACTTAGAACTGTCAAAGGAGGTTCAACGATATAGGACAAGTACAAGGCAGCAGGCAGGCTTGGAAAGGAGTAACAAAAGAACTGCAAATGAAGAACACAGTCCTGGAGACTCGGGAGGCAGAGGACGCGCCGCGTGGTAAACCACACCCTGCTGGAGGGAGGCGGGCGCGGTGGGCGGCAGGGCCAGCACGCCTGGAACGCAAGCAGAGGGACCGAGAGACTGCGCATGGTGGGGGGGGACGACACCCCACAGTCAGAGGTGAGCTGTGAACGGTGCTTCATCTTCTAGAACTGGTGGAAGATAGGAATTCTGACTTCAGGAATCGTAGCAAGTCTGGAGCAAAANAGATGTGACTCTGAAGGTGACGTGAGATCAGCTGGCAGCAGCCATCTACACTGTGTTTGGCCTGCAACGAGCCTCATGTTCCTCAAGGTGAGAACAAATAACCTGAACGGCCTCCTCTATGAGAACCTGGAGATGCTGGGTGGATGGCACAGTCTGCCTTTCACAACATAGAGGGAAGTCCCGGGCGCTGGGCTTCCACTGTCCACACGAGACCTTGGGCAACCGGACATGTAGGAGGCAGGGCGCTGGGTGTGAGACACCTCCTCCCCAAACCAGGACGCTCAGAGGCCACACTGCCAGTGAAAGCATTTGCTCAGGCCACAAGCAGCTTACCTGTCTCCCTACAGACTCAAAATGGGAAAACATTTGGACTTGGGGCCTCATGTAGGGTTGAGGGTCAAATTCACAATTCGTACTTCACCTGGGACTCTCTGGGTGGGGAGCTGATGTAAAGATGGTTCTGGTTTCATGAAAGCCAGGAGTGGTTGGAATATCAATCTTAAAACTTCTCCTTTGAGGTCAACACTGTCAGCATGGGCTACACAAAATTCTGAGAGACAAAGCCCCACTATATGAGGAGCTGATAATGTGAAATTCCAGAATCCACCAGATGGCAAACATACCCAAGTGTGAGTTTCAGCTCACAGGAACCTAGATAATAGAAATATTAGTATTACATGGAAATAATGCTACACTTAGAACTGTCAAAGGAGGTTCAACGATATAGGACAAGTACAAGGCAGCAGGCAGGCTTGGAAAGGAGTAACAAAAGAACTGCAAATGAAGAACACAGTCCTGGAGACTCGGGAGGCAGAGGACGCGCCGCGTGGTAAACCACACCCTGCTGGAGGGAGGCGGGCGCGGTGGGCGGCAGGACCAGCACGCCTGGAACGCAAGCAGAGGGACCGAGAGACTGCGCATGGTGGGGGGGGGACGACACCCCACAGTCAGAGGTGAGCTGTGAACGGTGCTTCATCTTCTAGAACTGGTGGAAGATAGGAATTCTGACTTCAGGAATCGTAGCAAGTCTGGAGCAAAAGAGAAATATATCATAAAGTAGGTCCACATGAAGACAGGGCACGGGAAGCTGAACGAGGCTGGAGACTTCAGCAGAAGGCAAGGTTCTGAAGGCGCAGCCTCCGCGCCAGCAGCAAGCAGCCTGCCAACAGCGTCAAAGGCAAGAACACAGCGCTTTCGCAGCAGCGAGAGAAAGGCGACTGGAATCTGATCCTTGTCTAGTCTACCTTGCAAGTGTGAGGATTAATTAAAGACATTTTCAGACAAAAACGGGAAGACTTTCCTACTAAAGAACTGCAAGAAGAATGTTTTAGGACAAGAGGAAATTTTACCCAAAACCAAAAGCAGAAAAGTGATGTTGATGTGGAACAAAAAGAGTCAGTCTGAATAAGGGCTGAGTGTGAAAATCAGTAATTAAGAAAGGGTTACTTTAAGGGTAGAAACACGGTGAAACTGAAATACTGGATAATGAAACTTGTCTCAGAGGGAGGTACCGGGGTCAGAGTCAGCGACCCCGAGGTCATCTGGGAGGGGCGGAGATGTGCTTGGTAAAATCACCCGGAGAATGATTAAATCGCAACTGCGGAGCCCGTGGGGGGCGGGAGAGGGACTCAGGCGAAGCCAGGCCTCGCAGAGGCGGCAGGGGCCAGCGCACGCGGGGCGCGGCACGCGGAGGCCGGGCGGCCCTGCACAGGCTGGCGCTCCCGGCGGGGCTTCGCGAGCCGCCCTGCTCCGCGGGTGCGGACACCGAGCCGGTGGGCTTGAGCGGCCCAGGGGTCGCCCTGCGAGGCAGCCTTTGGGTTTGGGACCACCTTTCATCAGCGCCTCTCCCCTCTGACTCCGGAAGTGAAGCCGTCAAAGGACAGAGGTCGTGACCCCTGGGGTCCCACTTGTGGGTCACGCCCTCACCTCCGGCAGACGCTCAACTGAGCAAACGGAGAGCTGGACTCTCCTGCTGGGGAGCCGCAGGGGCCACCTGCGGACGGAGCGCAGCCCTCACTCTGCGCAGGGTCGCGGCCGTTCAAGGCTGCGTGAGCGCCCCGCTTCTCCCGAGCACGCTCACCCTGGGAGCAGGATCGGGGCTCCCGGAGGGGCTGCGGCCTTTCCTGCTGTCTGCCCACCCGGACAGCGGCCCCTCCCTGCCCAGGCCTCCCAGGACGGCGGGTCTCCCAGCAAAGGACCGTGCCGGCACTTGGCTGCATCCACCCTTCTCCAGCCGCACCCTCCTGCTCAGCGCAGACTGAAGCCTTCTGGGGAGCGCACGCTGACCGCTTCACTCGGACTCAGGAGCGCGCGCGCTGCGCCCCGCAGCTGCGCCACGCGGCAGGGACAGAGGAGGAGCAAAAGTGGTTCCCTGACGAACTACCGGTGAGGTGAGATTTCAGAAGCTACATGTTATACAGCAAAGCTACGACAAGCCTAGACAGCATATTAAGAGGCAGAGATATCCCTTTCCCCACAAAAGTCTGCATAGTCAAAGCTATGGTTTTCCCAGCAGTCACGTATGGATGTGAGAGTTGGACTATAAAGAAAGCTGAACGCAGAAGAACTGATGCTTTTGAACTGTGGCGTTGGAGAAGACTCTTGAGAGTCCCTTGGACTGCAAGGAGATCCAACCAGTCCATCTTAAAGGAGATCAGTCCTGAGTATTCATTGGAAGGACTGATGCTGAAGCTGAAACTCCAATACTTTGGCCACCTCATGCGAAGAGCTGACTCATTGGAAAAGACCCTGATGCTGGGAAAGATTGAAGGCAGGAGGAGCAGGGGACGACAGAGGATGAGATGGTTGGATGGCATCACTGACTTGATGGACATGAGTCTGAGCAAGCTCCAGGAGACAGTGAAGGACAGGAAGCCTGGAGTGCTGCAGTCCATGGGGTCACAAAGAGTCAGACATGACTTGGAGACTCAGTAAGAACACCACGGTATATGCTTCTGACTTTACACACAGTTCCGCCCTGGGCCTGGACTCACGCTGTGGTCACTCTGCCTCCCGAGTGTTTCTAAATCTGCCAGACCCCAGAAGAGCCCTCTGGGCTGGAAGAACAGGGCCTCTTTTCTGGGCAACACGTCAGGTTTCGCTGAGGGAGGCGGTCAGGCACATGGGGAGCGTTTTGTGTCTGTGCGTGTGAACGGACACTTCCCAAGTGCTATCTGGACGCCAGTTTCCATTTCTTCCCCTCGGAAACGTTAACTCACAAACTTACAGATTGTGTTTGAGTGTTCAATCTAATTCAGCAAACCCTGACTGAGTGCTGAATCCCATGCTATCTTACACAGCTCACTCTCAACAAGAAGGCACGACAAGCAAGAACGTCGTTCCGGCATCATCCTAGCACTTTAAATGATAAATCAGTTGTTTAATAATCACAAGACAAGTTACACCCCCCACCAAAAATGTAACAGTGGTTCTGTGCCCCCAGGACCGGGTAGGGGAGACGGCAGTCCCTTAAGGAGCCAACAGTGAGGAGCCACAGATGCCTCCGGGGCCTCCCTGGCGGCCCCGGAGTTCAGACGCAGTGCTTCCAGCGCAGGGACACAGCTCCACTTCCTGCCTGGGGAGCTGCGATTCCGCATGCTTTGAGGTGCGGCCAGAAAAAATGGCATTGACCTTGAAGCACCAGAGCAGCCCCGTGTGGAGGGCCAGCCGAGTGGTCGGCTCTGCAGAAGCCGGGGGCCCAGGCCCGTGTGTCTGAGTGTTGCCCCGCCTCCCCACACCTTCTATNGTCTCTGCACCCAGGGGGAGAGGAGCCCGCCTCCGCCCACCAGCCTCTCTTCCAGCCCACTCACCGCAAGTAGGGCTGCAGGGCAGATGCCCCTGGAGCCTGGGGAGCTGGCTGCCTCCCGGCAGCGTAAGCCCATCGCCTCCAGCACAGTGCGTGGTGGAGGGCTGGGGCAAAAAGGAGTCGGGCCTCTCCCTGCCTTCACATGAGCAGCAAACGCGTGCGGTTCAGGCCTCAGGCCCCGTCACGTGCTGTGCCCCCCAAACCCACAGGGGAAGTCGGGCCCCCAAGACCTCGGGTGCAAGTCTGCCTGGAGGTGGAGCCTCGAAAGAGGTGATCAAGTGGTGGTGGGCCATGGTCCACCCTGATGGGGTCCTTATAAGATGAGATGAGGTCACGCATGCAGAGGGTCAGCCGTGTGAGGACACGGGGGAGGACCGCGTCCACGTGGCAGAGAGGCGCCCCGGTAAACCTTCCCATACCCTGACCTCAGGCTTCCAGCCGCCAGGACTAGAGACAGTCAGATTCTGTCGTCTGAGCTCCCCTATCTAGGGTGCCGACCGGTGAGCTAAGACAGGCCACGTCAGGGCCAATGACCCACAGCAGCTGGACACTCACGCCTCCAGGGGTAGGAACACAGGCACCGAATTTAAAGGCCAGGAAGCTGAGGCTGCCCACCTCTTCCTCTGACAGACTGGGCCTTAGGGAAGAGACACAGCTTCCGGCTTGGGCCTCTGACTTCTGGCGTCGGGGGCACAGAAATATTAACCTGAGCTGAGGAGCCTGAAGGGGAGGAGACCACGCCAGCACTTGCAAGCCCAGCGGTCAGGGTGCAAAGGAGGCGGCTCCGGGAGCCCCGCCGCGGCTGGCCGTGAGGGCTGAGTGGCCGACCTCTCCGTGGACACAGCACGTCCTCCGCCCGTGTAGCCCGTCACCAAACACCCTGGCTCCATCCGCCTCCCTTCGAGAGGCAGCCTCGGTCACGGTAGCAGTGTGGTAACTTCCCAGTTTCCAGGGGCTCACTTTACCACCCTCAGTTTTATTGTCTTCATCTGTGAAATGGGTTGAACCCAGGTCCTACGTCATGGTTTCTCGGGACAGTGCTGCTACTCACGCTCAGGGTGCTGACTCCTATATTTTCCAGGAGTGAAGGGGATGCAAAGATCCAGCCCAGGCCCAGACCTTCAACTTGAAGACATGGCCACTCTGTCTACACAGCCTCTCGCATGAGATCCTCCAACTCCAGGCCCTGGGGACCCCTACTTGCTCTCAGCACCACCCCAAAGCTGCATGCTGACAAGTCGGCCTCTGAAGACGAGTGTGGTCCAGAAACAGGCCTTTTGAAAGGGTTAATTCAAAGGTGACCCTTTAGCTTTCCAAAGGGTGGACGCTCGTCACGGGTGTAAACGACGACGCTGACTGCAGCTCCATGCAGTCCCTGGCCCGATGCCTCCGTCTCCAGAGCGCTGTCTTGAGCTGCATCAGACCTGGTCACGTTGCCTTGGAAACGCATCTTCAGAAGCCAGCCGGTTCACCGCCGAGGGCGTGTCCTCCCCAGCTCCCCTCGTGGTGACGCTGGGGGTCCCCGCTTTGCCCCAGCCTGTGTGCTGCGTGGTCAGGGCCAGCCTCCAGGCCCCCCTCCTGGGCTCGCAGCCCCCCCAGAGCACCACCACTTGTACCCAGGGCTGCAGTGTCCTGCATACCGGATGTCTCCCCACGGAGCAGGCCCTTGTTGCCTCCGCTTCATCGGAGGAAAATCATTCAGATTTTGGCCCTAATCCTTCCCGATTTACTCGTCACAGCTGCAGGTCCACAGGCCTGGCGTTTCCCTGGGTTAAACCTCCTGGTTTAACCTCCCTGGCTTAACCCTCACGGGGAACTCGCAAGGATGCTACCACTGAGCCCGTGTTGCGGATGAGAAAGCAAAGGCCAGGGGTTCATCAGGGACTCGGGGCCAGGATAAGGCCATGCTTCCTAGCTTCTGCCAGTTGTGGGGCCCTGGTACCCTTGCTGCCAGCAAGACGTCCATCTCCAGGTCTAGCCCCGGGCTTGGCAGCCCCGAGGCGGTGCTGGACCCCGTCGGGGGAGGCGGCTCTGGGGGCAGCGGGCTCCTGGTGGCCGGCCTGCCCTGCCCACGTGCCCACTGCGGCTGCCAGGACTCCCCTCGCGCTCCGCGCTCCCTGGGGCCTCGCCACCCCTGGGCCTGCACCGACACCTGCCTCCCTGGCCCACCTCTCTGGGCCTCGCCCCCGCCTGGGGCCCCGCCCCTGCTGTTGAGCTGGCTTGGCCTCCTCCGTCTTGGAGACCGCCCCGGTCGGGTGGGCTGCCGTCAGTGGCTTCGTCATTGGCACCGCAGCCTGCGACTGGGCGCACGTCTCCTGCGAAGGTCGCACGGGACCGCCTGCCTCCTCTGCGGGGAGGGCTGATGGCTCCTCTCACCCCCAGGAGGACTGGTGTGTCGAGAGCCCTGTATGGCAGCTCCCAGCGTGTGGCCTCGGAGCAGAACCCGACCGTACACCACGTGGATGGGGTGGCCGGGGTGTGGGGCTTGGGCGCTCGGGGTGGAGGGCTTCCACCAGGTCAGCCCCTCGCCCTCCGGCTGCAGCAGCCTGGCTCAGCAGCGGTCGCTCCTCAGTCCTCCAGAGGCTCCGGGCTCTGCCGAGGGGCACGTTCTGTCCTCCACCCTAGGGGCAAGCGCGCCTCCCAGCAGGTTCCCGATTGGCTCCTGGGGTCTGCCTGGACTTTGGCACAGCCGCCCTCGTGGCCTCCGCAGCGTCAGTGAGTTGTCCCAGGGGCTGGTTGTCTGTGCCAGGAGCGGTTCTGACGCCTGTGTCTCGGCGGCCTTGACGGGTCAGCAGGTCAGGGGGTCAGGTCCTGAGGTTCAGGTGCTCCGCAGCCCATGTGGACGCGAGGCCAGCGTCCACACACCACTGACAAGACCGACCGGCCCGGGGAGGTGGCCGCGTGAGAAAGGGCCGTGGTTCCCGAGCCTAAGAGATGAGCCGCGCCATCTGCTGTTGTGGGTGAGATGGCGTGAAAAGGGCACGGGGACTCGCTTCTGCCCGTCTCCATGTCTCGGCGCCCCATGTGGGAACAATGACTGTGGGGGGCTGGGAGGCCCCTCTGTGCCCGGGTCAGGGGGCAGCAGCTTGGGCCGTGTGCAGTGGGGTCCTCATGGCCCTATTTGCCTCTCTGCACGGGGTTCGCTCCCCACTCCGAGTCGGGAAGAGCAGCTGGTGACCCCCGTTCAGACGAAGTTGGTTAATGAGAGGGAGCCTTGAGTCCACGGGCCGGCCCAGGTCACGCAGGCGTCTGTGTTGGATGGTGGTGGACGGGGGTTGCTGCTGTCGCTGGGGCTCGCCCCATGTTAGTGGGGCTGCGGGCGGCCGGGGGGTGGTGGGTCAGTTCTGTGGGGTAGGAACTCACCCAGAGACTACCACCAGGCTCCCTCTCACACCTGCCATCACACAGGGAATCGAGAGACACAATTTTCTATGGAAAACAATACTCTCACCTCAAGTTGCAACTTGAAGGTCTGGAAATATGGAAACATCACAACAGGACAAAGACTCTCAACACGCGCCCCCAGAGGAAACTTGCCAGAAAAACACCCCTCGCTGACATATTGGCCCCAGGACTGACTCATTAGAAAACTGAACTTTCAGATAAATTTCCTTTTCTAAAAGGGACATGTTCTCTAAAAAATCAGCTCTAAAGTAATATAACCACAGTTATTTATCCACAGATGGGGGTTGGTCTGTTAAGAATCCGCCTGCAATGCAGATGACCCGGGTTCGATCCCTGGGTGGGGAAGATCGAATGCAACCCACTCCAGTATCCTTGCCTGGGGGATGCCCTGGACAGGGGAGCCTGGGGCTGCAGTCTGTGGGGTCGCAGAGTCAGATGTGACTGGGACACAATCCACAGGAGAGGCTCTTCCTGGGTTGCTGGCTGTGGGCACAGCAGGGCAGCACGTCTGAGGCCCGAGGGTGAGCTGCCTCCCCAGGAAACTGCAGACCCGGGACTCAGGCCGCCCCCACGTCCACACGGAGCCCTGGGAGCGTCGTGCAGCCTGAGCCCCGGGCCCTCTGCCCACAGGGGCAGGAGCAGAGCTGAGCTCCCAGACTTTGCTTCCTCCTGTCCTGTGGTCTCAGCTGCGTCCATCAGTCCGTGAGGCACCTATATCTCCTGCCCCGGGACTCGCACATCCGGAGTGAGGCCTCTGCCCACTGAGGTCACTGCGGGCAACCCCAGACCTCACCTCCAGCTGCCCACCGAAGCTCTTTAGCGAACACGTGGTCTCCCAGCTGCTCTGGGGGGAATGTCTGTGTCCTCCACATTCCCTGGAATCCTGGCCCCCAAGGTGACGAGGTCAGAGGTGGGGACTTTGCCCTGGGATCAGGGCCCTCACGAGACCCCAGAGCTCCCTGCCTCCTCCCCACAGAGGACACGCCGAGAGGCTGCCATCTGAGAGCCAGGACACAGGCTCCCACTGAACCTCATGTCTGCCGGGCTTGTCTCAGCCCCCGCCTTCAGACTGAGGTACTTGAGCGTCTGCTAAGCCGCCCATCTATGCTGGTTTCCGTGCCAGGGGGACCAAGACACTGGCTTCCTGTGGGTGTACCCCAGGGTACGTGCTGTTATCAGGCAAACACCTATGAAAGTCCCCACGAAGAGCAAACGTTTAACACAAGGGCGGCATGTAGGACCCGCCCCACGGCGGGTCTCCGGATGCTAGGTATGGTGGACACTCCTCCCTGATCACGGGGTCTCATCTGTTCTGAGGGCAGCAGCCCAAGCTCTGCCCAGGGCCACCTGCAGCCTGCCCCCAGCAGGAGGGACTGTGGACAGCGAGCGGTACCGACCAGGGAGAGACCCGGAGGGCGGGGGCCACGGCCGTCAGGACCTGTCCACATGGCGCGAGGGGCTGAGCTGTGAATGCGCGCCTCTTATAAAGCCTGGACGGTGACTATGCATCAAGGACCACATGCTCCAGGACGGCGGGGGGCTTCTTATGGGGAGACTTCTGTGCTGGGTGGGCAGCTGACCCTTCCCACGGGAAGCAGCGCGGGGTGGGGGGACATTTATTCACGGAGACGCTGCTGCTCAGAAAGCCTGGCACACAGTCGGCACCCAACCGTGCACATTCAGTTGGCGCTCACCTGTGTGCGTTCCCAGGGCAAACCCCACAGCTGCTCATTGGGGCCAGTGTTCTGTGTAGAGTGGGGACAGCCCTCCCTTGGGGAGGCCTCGGGGGTAGGCTGGATGTCGGGGTGCCCTCCCCTCACCGCCTTGCCAGTGTGCTGGGCAGTTGGGGACCCTCCCCCACCAACCCCACCTCTTCCAGGCGCTCCCCTGGTGGGCGGGGCGCAGGCTGGGCAGTTGGGGACCCTCCCCCACCAACCCCACCTCTTCCAGGCCCTCCCCCGGTGGGCGGGGTGCAGGCTGGGCAATCGGGGACCCTCCCTCATCAACCCCACCTCTTCCAGGCCCTCCCCGAGTGGGCGGGCCGCTGGCTGGGCAATCGGGGACCCTCCCTCATCAACCCCACCTCTTCCAGGCGCTCCCCCAGTGGGTGGGGCACAGTCTGGGCAGTGGCCCCACCCCACCCCTGGTGGGCGGGGTGCAGGCTGGGCAATCGGGGACCCTCCCCCACCAACCTCACCTCTCCCAGGCGCTCCCCCAGTGGGTGGAGCACAGTCTGGGCAGTGGCCCCACCCCACCCTTGGTGGGCAGGGTGCAGGCTGGGCAATCTGGTACCTTCCTGCAGTAACCCCGCCTCTCCCAGGCCCTCCCCCGGTGGGCGGGGTGCAGTCTGGGCAGTTGCCCCACCTCATCCCTCCCAGCCCCTCCCCTGGTGGGCGGGGCGCAGCCTGGGCAATCTGGGACCCTCCTGCAGTAACCCCGCCTCTCCCAGCCGCTCCCCTGGTGGGCGGGCTGTGGCTGGGCAGTCAGGGCAGCCCCCGCCCCTCCCCGTGGCAGCGCCCGGGGCCTTACCAGGACCATGTGGCCGGTGGAGATGTCCATGTTGGGCTGCACGGGCTCCTCCGACCAGGACGAGGTGCTGCTCCGCGCGGAGGGGCTGGGCATGGGCCCGTCGCTGAACTGGGAGGACACACTGCTGACGCGGGACGTGTGCGTGGTCTCGGGGCGCTCGGTCGTGCGCACCGCCATGCGCTGACGGCACAGCTCCTGCAAGACAGCGGGCCGGTCAGAACCTCCCTCCTGAGTGCCGGGCGGCGGGGACAGGGCTCACCCAGACCATGCACGCCCTACAGACACACACAGATGCGCACAGGGGCAGACAGGCCAGAGAGACAGGCATACTGAGACAGACACAGACACAGCCATGCACACACACACACAGACACACACACACAGACATAGAGACAGACACACAGAGATACACAGACTCGCACGCCGGCGCACAGACACACGCCGGAGCACAGACACACGCCGACACGCACAGGCTCGGCGGGCCGCCCTGTGCGCTGTGTGGACAGACTTCAGGCGCCCCCTCCCTCCTCAGAATGTGGGCTCTGGTTGGGGCAGGGGTGATACTGAAATACAGACACTTGCAGCTTCGTCACAGCATTAGGAAAAGCCCTCTTTTTGGTTCTCCTTGCTCCCAAAGCCTCGCTTGCGGTGGTGAGGCCACATGGGAGAGAATCAGCAGAAGCGCGAGGGAGCGCGCAGGGTGGACGGGGACGGGCCTGCCAGACGGGTTCCCTGGGCCCGACGGAGCTCAGCCGGGTCACCGCGGGGCCTCAGGGCCTGGGCACAGGGGTGTGAGACCATTCTGGGGAGGGCCCGGCCATGCCCGCGGCCACCAGACTCAGGGCTCAGTGGTCACCCGGCCCCCAGGAGACCCAGCCGGACGCTCTCCCGCTTCTCACCCACAGAAGTGCCTTTGGGGGGATCCCCTCAGTCACGCTGCGGTGACTCCCAGCCCTTCCCAGCGAAAGGACGTGAAGAGAAAGTCTACAAGAGAATCTGGGCCCACGAGTTGAAGACTGCTCGGGGGAAAGAGGCGGTGTGGAGACCCCAGGGCTCTCCTCTTCCCTGGTGCCCTCGGGGGCTGCACCCCGCACACCAGGCTGCTGTCCTGGCCTCAAGGTCCTGGGGGCAAGGAGGTCTCCGCTCCGTGTCCTCTCGCCCGGCTGCCCGTCCCTGGGACTAAAGCTCGTCCTGAGGCCGCTGAGGGCTTGCTCTCCCTGGGGACGCTGTGCTAACCCTTCTCTGGGTCAGAGGAGGGCTCAGACGTGCTGTGTGGGGGCCGCCTGGCCGAGAGCCCCCAGCCCCGTCCGAGCATCTGCGGGGGGCGGTGTGGGCACTGCAGAAGCCAGTGGAGGAGACCAAAGGGAAGGAAGGGCGGTGGTGAGGGGGCCTGCCGCCCTCCCCCAGGGCTCAGGAGTTACCCGCGGCTCCCAGACAGCCAGTCTGCTTGAGACTCCCCCTCGGCTTCACGGAATCTTAGAAGCAGCGAGGAGCCCAGGCACGGCGGTGTGCTCAGCTGTGTCCACAGGCCACCCATGGACCGCTGGCCAGGGCTCCTCTGTCCGAGGGAGTCTCCAGGCTCGAATACCGGAGTGGGTTGCCACGCCCTCCTCCGGGGCATCTCCCTGACTCAGGGATCGAGCCCGCACCTGCTGCGTCTCATGCTCTGTAGGTGGGCTCTTTACCACCGAGCCCCCAGGAAGCCGCGTGGCAGGTGACTGTGCCGGTACCGAGAAAGAAGACTCCAGGGGCCAAGCCACGTCCCGCCGCTTCCCGCTTAGGCACGCAGATGTTCCCCGACTTTGAGAAAAGCACACCAAGAACTTTCTGTGGTAACTTGCGAGGTTTCACGTTGTTCACGTGAAGGACAGAACATGCCTCCAAGAAGAGCTCCTCCCGGGAAGAGGATCTGAGAAGCTGGCGGTTCACTCCCAACAGCAGAACATCAGGGCAGCTGCTGTCTGCCCCGGAGGCGCCAGGATGAAGGGCGACGGCCTCTCCCGATTCCATCCCTCCTCGGTCCCCGCGGAGACGGCGCGCTCTGGCGGGGCCCCTGCCTGGCCAGACTCCCTGTGTGACCTCGGGCGAGGCATTCAGGGCCCCGGCCCAAGTGCTTTCATCCTGAGATGGAAGGAACCGAGAAGCACAGAAGACTCAAGGGTTCCAGTGTGCGGAACGCCAGCAAGTCCCCGCCATGAGGTCCATCACAGACCCCGTCACCATCCCTGTCACTGAGGGACTGGAGGAGTCCCCTCATTGTCAGTGCAGGAGTGGGCGTTGGTGCAATGAAGACAGAACCGTTCTCTAAACCAGATTAGCTCTTGGTGGCCTGGCGAGTCAGAGACACTTCTCTGGAAGCAGGAATTTTAGAGGTGGGGGTGCCCAGATCAACCCATGGCCTCCTCACGAATCACTGGTGATTAGGACCAACTTGGAGAGCCGGCCAAGCCCACACGGGTGCCTGCGGCCCCCGGGGCTGGCCCAGCTCACCAGGCTGCTGCTGAGAGTGGGTGCTCCTTGTGGGTCTCTGTGTCTTAAATAAAAGCTGCGGCAACAACCCAAGAGAAGCCGTCACTCCCCCATCCAAGAGCACGACCCTGACCACAGGCCCCACCGTCACTCCCCCATCCAAGAGCATGACCCTGACCACAGGCCCCACCGTCACTCCCCCATCCAAGAGCAGGACCCTGATCACAGGCCCCACCCTCACTCCCCCATCCAAGAGCACGACCCTGACCACAGGCCCCACCATCTCTCCCCCATCCAAGAGCACGACCCTGACCACAGGGCCCCCAGGCTGCAGAGGAGGCCCCGCGCCTGCCCAGAGCGGGGCTCCAGGCTGCTCAGGTCCACTGCCAGGGGCGCCCACGCGGGGTCAGGCCTCTTTCACCTGCAGATAAAAGTGGGTGCAGCTGCTAAGGGGGGCGGCGCTTGACCTCAAACTGACCACAGTCCAGCTTCTACGTAATAAATGATGAGGCGGACAACCTGAGAAGTGGTGGAGCCAGGGGAGGGTCAGGTAGAGATGAGCCATCCGGGGTCCGGAGCCACTGCTCCTGGGGCCTGGGAGGGCCCAGCTTGGCGCCAGTGGATGGGTCGGGGGAGGTGATACGCCCGGGGCCCAGCAGCTGCCTCGCCCCAGCTCCGGCAAGCCGCGAGTCCCGAGGGCCCTGAGCAGACACTGGGCAGCCCTGCCTCCGCACAGCCGCCCCTCCGCACAGCACGCCAGGCCGCCCTGGCTGAGCAAGGCCCCCTGGAGCCCAGCGCCCTGCACCTGCTGCTCCAGAGGCTGCGATGGGAACAGCGGCATCCCCCACACCGATTCTTTCCTGGCTCTGGGAAGCGTCCATCCACTCACATCCAGAGTTGCGATGCTGACGCTGAGTCCTGGGGGCGGCAGTCGCCAGCTGTGTGACCTTGAGCAAACCGGTGAGCCTCTCTGCGCCCCCACCTCCTCCTCTGAAATGAGGACATGGACAAAGCTCTCTGGAGGCCTGCGTGGAGACCAGGCTCAGGTGGAGTGTTCGGGAACAGGCCTGAGCTCCTGGGTGACCATCAGCATTGTCAGGAACTTTCTCAACAAGCCGCCCACCCGACACTGGACGCCGGGGACCCTGGCGGGGGTGCAGCCAGGCCCCACGTTCTGGCTGGCAGGGTGGTGGAGCTGAGTGGCGACAAGGGGCCTCGAGGGGTCCAGACGGGAGCCCCATGGGCGGACAAAGGCGGATGTGGTGGCTTGGAGGTGGGCAGCGAGGGCAAGAGGGCAGGAGGCCCACATGGCTGGAAGAACCCCCCAGGAGGGGGGCCACAGGTTGGGGAGGGGGCAGGGGGCCAGGACTGCCATGTCACCCCTTGAAGAAGAATGCTGGGCTCCCATCACACACCCTCGTTTGGCCCCCAATAAGGGACCTGGGTCCGGAAGCAAGAAGTGAATAGGTCTCTGTACCGGCATGGCTGGGGCAGTGAGGGTCAGGGCCGAGCTCCCTGGTCCCCCCAACCAGCAGGTCGGCTCCCCTGGGGGTCTGCCTGCCGCAGTCCTCGAGGCCGGGGTTCCAGCCTCGCCCTCTGGACCCGAGACGTGGGGATGAGCTGCGTGCAGCTTGGATCAGCAGGCCGTGGCACCGTCAGAAGCTGTGGGGCTTGTCTGCGCTTGCTGCAGGACAACAGAGCTGAGCGCCACGCCGCGCACACGCCAGGCCTGCAAGCAGGCAACTCCCACCCCTGCAGCGGCTCCTGACCTTACCCAAGAGGGCCAGGCCGGTCCGTCCACAGGAAAAACAGGGCTCACCCTAAAGTGGTTCAGTCTGACCTGCCCCATTCCGACGAGGACCACACACCCCTGGAGGGGACACATGGGTCCTGGTGTCCGAGGAACGGGCTTGAGTGAACCTTCGGTCCTGGCTGCTTCCACCTAGTACCGGGCAGGCTTCCTCTTGGTCACTGCGGCCACCTCCCCGACTGGCAGCCATGTCACCCCCTCCAGAGTCGCAGGACGCTCTGGGTGAACCCAGAGAGGCAGACGGTCACAGAAAGATGCGGAAATCCCGGGGGTCACGTGCAGCCTTTTAAGTTAGTCCTTCACGTTGCTCATAGCTTGTAAGTTAATAACAGAAATTCTATGTTTTGTCCACGCTCTGGGCTTCTGCTCGAAAATTAAAAATTTCTAAGGAGAAATGAACCTTTTAGAACATTACTACCGGCCTTAGTAACGGTCTGGCCAGGGGACTAACTGGGTGGATTTTTATAGCCCAGGCGTATGGTTTGTGGGAAGGGCCCAGTCTGTGCTCTGTGGGTCTCGCAGCAAGGCTGCCTAGGGTGGTGTGTGGTGGGTTCACCAAGCTGCCCGCCCCCTGACCAGATGGGGACCCTGCAGATGGAGCCTCATTCTTCATTTAAAAGGACCACATCTCCCTAAAAAGGCATCCGCAGTCTGCACGGCGACAGTGAAGGCATTGCCCCTCAGCAGAGTGCGCCAGCTGGGCTTAACCACTCATTTTAAATGTAACGTGCAGTTCACAACGTGAGTTCCCATCACACGGAGCTGCGACCAGGCCAATGAGCTTCGCTGAGTTCACCGCCTGCGTTTACGACCTGAAAGGGCCGTGCGGCATCGTCCAGGACACTCGCACCACTGAGTGATAGACTCTGTGGCCACCAAGACCAGTCTCCTGTAAGTGACAGCCTGTGACGGGGGTCAGGGCGCAGAGCTGTGAGCTCTGATCGCCCGGGGAAGGCGGCCTGCTTGAGTGAAAGGAAATCGACCACGCTGAACGAGCTCCACCGCTGGCTCTGAAAGGAACCCAGAGACAAGCCCAGTCTCGTTCAGGACTTCTCCTCACTCATAACCCCGGCAGCCAGCAGACGGGGCAGAGCCCACACTGAGCAGTGAGCCCCCGGTGAGGTCACAGAATCCCAGAACGAAACTGTAGGACATCGCCTGTCAAGGTGCGAACGTGTGTGCATGTATGTGCGCGTGTGTGTGC
>SJYW01021439.1:7420-22852 GCA_006410735.1 Raphicerus campestris | reverse complement strand
GGGGGGGGGGGCCCAGGCGGGCTGCCTGTTATCAAAAGGTAAAAAGTCTGACACTATTGAAAAGAGGATTTGCATAAATTGCTTTCACCTGCTTCTCATATGCAGTTAAGGAAATGCGAACAAAGGAGGATGAATTCCCAAAGCCCGGTCCCAAGCCAGAGGCCTCCTTCCCATGGAGGCGGAGCTGCGGTGTCTGGGCTGCTGCTCTGCTCCGGGACTTCCTCAGGGGGTGAGCTCGGCCTGGCGGGGGCTGGGCACCCAGCACAGTCACCACTGGGGTCCAGGCCTTAACGCGGGCGCCGCCCCCAGAGGCTGCCCCAGCGCACAGGCATAGAGTCTGGGTGGTCCCCAGCCTTGGAGAGCCAGGTGTCAACGCTGGAAATGAAAATAAACGAGGAGGAGGAGACTTCAAAGGCGGGAGGTCAGTAATCACCTGGAGTCACGAGTCTTTCGGAGCAGAAGCTTCACTAAATATAATTTTTGTTGTTGTTCAGCCGCTCAGTCGTGTCAGACTCTGCGATCCCATGGCCTGCAGCACGCCAGGCTTCCCCATCCTTCACCACCTCCCGGAGCCTGCTCAAACTCATGTCCATGGAGTCAGTGATGCCATCCAACCATCTCATCCTCTGTTGTCCCCTTCTCCCCCTGCCTTCAGTCTTCCCCAGCATCAGGGTCTTTTCTAATGACTTTTAAGTAGAACGGGTTCCTAATTTACCTGTACTACCAAAATGTCCTCTGCAGACAGCCTGCTCCGTGCTGGCGGGGTGTGTACGTGCGTCTGTGTGTGTGCACGCGTGTGTGACATTTCTAACGGGGAGAATAAATTTGCTCCAGCTTTGGCTGCCCTTTCCAGAGGCGCCGGAGCCCCTGGGGGAAGGAGTNCGGGGTGTGTACGTGCGTCTGTGTGTGTGCACGCGTGTGTGACATTTCTAACGGGGAGAATAAATTTGCTCCAGCTTTGGCTGCCCTTTCCAGAGGTGCCGGAGCCCCTGGGGGACACATGTCCCCACGAGGGGGAGCCCAGCGGGTGCCCACAGGCGTGTGGAGCCACGCGCGTGGCCGGGGCCCGGGTCCAGATGTGTGCCTCTCTCGTCACAGGGTAGCTGTGCGGGCACGCGTGCGTTCTTGGCATGCTCTGAGGCGGCCCGCGCTTTCACTGTGGCCTGTCCGCCCTTTGCCTGGCGCTAGGCAAGGCTTCTGCCACCTGCAGCTGGGCTGGGGTCCCTGCGGGATCAGCCTGTGAGTCGGTGGCCACAGCTCCTGCACTCAGCGCAGGCCCTGGCACCTGCCCCCGGAGGATGCTCTGGCCCCCAAGCCCTGTCCCTGAGAGGCTCTGGCTCCAGGGACCCTGGGGCCGCCAGCTCCTGTGAAGCAGGAGCCCCGTGGGGAGGCCCCAGGGTCCCTGGCCCCCGCCCAGGGTCGGTGCTCCCATTCTGGTTCCGTAGTCCCGGGTCAGAGCTGGCGGGAAGGAGCCAGTGCTTCCCAGCAAGGTCAGAGTGCTCGTCTCTGGGCGCAGTGTCCTGGCTGAAGGGCTGCCCACAGTCTGCAGGACAGAACACACGGGCCCCGCGTTCCCTGCGGCAGGGTCTGGAGAGAGCTGCTCGTGACTCAGACGCCGCGTGTTACAGCACACGCACCCCCATCGGCGGGGACCGGCCGCGTCCAAGGCTAGTTAGGCGGGGCTCCCGGTGGCCGGGGCTCAGGGCTGGGGTGCAGGTGGACATGGCAGCCGGAGGTGAGGCTCCGCCAGCACCGTCCTCCCGGGGCCGCCGGGCCTGCTCCCGGGGCCTCTGGGCGGCGGCTGCAGAGGCCCGTCTCTGCCTTTCCTCCCCAAGGCCCCAAAGGGCCCCCCTGCCCTGAATTGCCGTTTAGGGCTTGCATTTGTCCTGAGCACTCTCACTGTTAAACGGTATTAAGCCCTCCTGGGGGCTTCCCAGGGGGTGCTAGTGGCAAAGAACCTGCCTAACAGTGAAGGAGACCCGGGTTCCATCCCTGGGTAGGGAAGATCCCCTGGAGGAGGGCATGGCAACCCACTCCAGTATTCTTGCCTGGAGAATCCCAAGGACCAGGAGCCTGGAGGGCTACAGTCCATGGGTCAAGAGGCAGCTAGAGGATGAGACGGTTAGACGGCATCACCGACTGGACGGACATGAGTTTGAGCAAACTCCGGGAGCTGGTGATGGACAGGGAAGCCTGGCGCACGCAATCCATGGCGTCACAAAGAGTCAGCCACAACTTAGTGACTAAACAGCAACAAGCCCTCTCGGTACTATATTTCTTTAAAATATCCATTTATTGATTATTGGGTTGATTAGGATAAGTCTGTCACATGCAGCTAGCCAGGAACCAGTGACCCACACGTCAGCCATGGACAGCCCCTGTGCAGCCCTGGGGGGCAGACGCCGCACGGTCACCGCCTGCGCCCCTCAGGTGGGAAGGGACCACCCAGAGCCGGAGGCGGGTGGGCTGCAGGTTTGCTCAGAGGCAGTGCAGACGCAGGCCTGGGGGCCTGGACGTTCCGTGGTCTGGAAGCCCGTGGGGCCACGGCCTCTCCTGAGGCCAACCCAAGTTGACACGCAGAGCGGGGTGGACAGGCTTGTTCCCGCTGCCGCCATCCCCTCCCCGCAGGCAGCCCTGGCGCGCCCAGCGCCCACGTGGTCATTTTAAGTGGAGTCACCTGGTAGCCGACGCTTTAAGAGTCAGGGTCATCATTGCAGGAAGAAGAGCCCTCTCTTGCTCCCAGACCCTGTTTCACGGTTTTGCGCTGCCATTTTAGCGACACGAAAAGGAAGGGGGGCCAGACCTTTAGATGTTCCTGAGCCAAAATAGGCTGGTCCAGCCACCGGCCACCAGCCCCAGCCGACTGGAGCTGGAGGACAGTCGCTAGGAGTTACGAGCAGATGAAAGGGTGCCCTTCAACCGTTTGAGCACAAGAGTAATGCTGAGTTAAGTTACCTCTCTGGCGCCTCCAACTAAGACAGTCCTCCTTGCAGGGAGCGCCGAGCACTTAGAACGCCAGTGTTTACTTTTTGTCCCCAGGTCCCTGTGACATGGGGGAATGTCTCCCTTTATAGAGCATGGTGGAGAAGAAGCCGTGAAGCCCAGTGAGAGACGTTGTGGTCACAGGGGACCTGCGATCCTGGGGTCAGGCTGGCCTCACTCCCTTCCCCCACCAGAATCACAGCGGTGGGGACGCCGCCCGCGGCCCCAGGGGCATCACAGCGTGGGGCCAGAGGCGGCCCAGAGGCGATCACAGCGTGGGGTCAGAGCATGGGGCCAGAGGCGGCCCAGGGGCGGTCACAGCTTGCGCAGGCGATGTCAGGCCTCACCTCCTGGCCTGTCCCAAGTTCCTGCCTCCCAAGCCCTGGAGGCCTCTGGGGATGGGTCCATGCAGAGTCCTTCATCCGGGGAGGGTGGTCCTCATGTCACCCCAGGGGTCCTGCACCCTGCCCTCCTCTCTCCGTAGAGGGGGAGACACCAGTGGCTGGAAGCTTCGGGCACGTTCAACGCTGTGACGGCCCCCCGCGTCCCGCCGTCGCCGCAGCGGGCTCAGTGCACACCCGGGCCTCAGCCAGCGCGGCCTCTGCTCTGCGTGCCGCCCACACGGCCACCGCCGAGTCTGACGGCGAATGCGAGGAGGCTCACTCCAGCCTCTCTGCCGGCCCTCCCCCAGAGGCACCACCAGCCTCTGTGCGCTGAGCTCTGTGTCGCTGGAGGGCAGGGGGCAGCTCAGAGGTGCGGACATGGGGTCTGAGTGTGTTCACACACACGGGCCGGCTCTGCACCCGGGTCTGGGGTGGTACCCACGGGGGAGGGGTGCCTGCCTGGGGACTCCAGCCAAAGACTGCAGGGCTCCCAGCGACGGCCTCCTCCGCTGGAGCAGGCTGGAGCTGGGTCGCTGCGCCCACCGTCACGCACGCCTGTACCTCGCCCCGCTGGGATTTCCTGCGGCCTCTCGCCTCGTGTGCTGCCCTGCTGGCCCGCAGCGCCGCCTTCTTCCCCGGACACTCTAGCCCCAGCCCGTCCGTTTCACCCCGTTCTACACAGACGCGCGCCTCTGTCCACGGTGAGCCGTCCCGTGGCCCTCCTGGAAGCAGGCCCACCGCAGCGGACGCACGCCCTCAGTAGCGTCTGCGCCGAGAGAACAGGTTCTCTGGGTGCAGAAGACAGACTCAGCCACAGGCGGGCCCCGCACGGCCCTCGGGGCCACTCATCCAGCTGGGGTGCCGCCCACAACACGGCGGGGATCTCAGCCCGGGAGTCTGCCCCATGGCCACCAAGTGGGGGGTGGTTGGGAATGCCTGGGGAGAATGAAAAGTGCCAGTCACCCCCAATCTCCCCCACACTCTATTCTGCTGAGGAGGTGCTGTCTCCAGAGAGGCTGATGGAGCCCCGTGCCTCCCACCCCCCGGGGCATGGGAGGGGATGGTCCATACTGCTCTGCCTCCATCGCCCGCCCTTCTCACGCTGAGACGAAATGACTGTTTCCTGGTCGGGTGGGTGAGTTTCTGGCAAGGCCCCGCCAAGGATGCTACGGAGACGCTAACCCGCCTTGCTGCCCCCACGGGACCGTGAGCTCCGGACACACTGCGTGTCCACGCGCCCCCGGAGGACCATCGATCGGCAAGCCAGGCGCGGCTCCGCTCGGCCGTCTTCTGTGCCGCGACTCGCCCGCTGGCAGAGCTGGATTCTGGCCCTTGACTTTCTGCTTCTGTTTTGCGCAGTCTTCAGTTCAGCACGTGTTTGCTGCACGGCTGCCTCGTGCTGGTGACTGTGGTGAAGGGATGAGTGCCCATGAGTGCCTGGGAGACGGAGCATCCAGGCAGGGGCAGACAGAGGGCCAGGTGATGGAGGCTGGGGCGGGGCACCCCCTGGCGTGGGGGCTCATGAGCCCCCCAGCACGGGATTCCTAGATACTGAGTTGAATTACAGAGTTTAGAATTCAGGGAAATGGAAGGCATGGGACATCCACCTAAATGCAGGTGGCCGGGGCCCCCAGTGCGTGCAGGTGGGCACCGACCCCCACTCTTGACGTCCAGGCCCTGCGGGGCTATGGCAGCGGCAGGGCCCACCCCAGGGAGAGCGAACGGCTCTTCTGGAAACACGCCCAGAATCCCACTTAGTATTAAAATGTTACAAGGCACTCTATTTAAAACAAGCAGACCTGTGATACTGCAGCCGCCTCAGCTAGGATACGAGGCTGATCTGCTTTTGAACCTCAGGAAATATCAACGTCTGCTCTCTGCACGTTCCGATGTGTGAAGCACCTGAGAACGTGGACCAGGAGAGAGGAGACGCGGCGGCCGCGGGCCGGCCTGGCCTGCAGGGACTCGGGGGTGGGGTCCTGTGGTGAGCCTGGCTGAGCCCCACCCCCAACTCAGGCCACGCCATTCCTGTGGGGACTCCCCATGTCTGGTCCCCAAGGACACACTGTGAGCCACGCTGCCCCCAGCCTCTTGTCCAGGCAATCCTGGGCCTGCCTCAGGAGCCCAGCTCCCAGCTGCAGGCACCTCACAGCTGCTGGCCACTGTCTCTTCGAGCCCTGGGCGTTCCCCCCACCCTCCCAGCAAGGGGAGGGCAGGGGCCAAGAGGAAGCAGGGGCAGGCCCTGGGCCCCGTCCTCTCTCCGGCAATGACTGGAGTGTGTCTCCAGTTCTTTTGAAAACATGTCTTGGCAGCCGAACAAATGTCTCTGCCCTCTAGTATGTTTCCTCCCAGGATCCGTGGCTGAGACCCTCCCCACTTGCTAAGAGGGGCCTACGTAACTGCTGGGGTGTGGTGGTGGGCTCCTCAGTCAGCTTAGAAGCAGTCAGGATGCTGGGATCCTGAGATGACCAGACTGAGCAGAGGCCCACCTGCAGAGACTCTGCCAGTGACCGGGCGTGGGCTCTGGGGGGCCGGGCATTGGCTCGTCCTGCCGGGCAGGAGCGCCCTGACCTCAGTGTCTGCATGGAAAGGGTTACTGGGCCAGAGCTCCCTGCAGACACGACTCACCCGTGAGCGCCCTCCCCCTTCTGTGTCTCTGGCTGCAGCGTCTGATCATGAAGGTGCAAGGGGGACGGCTTTCCAAACGCCCACTAATGGCCCGGGGGTTACACACAGGGGCCGTCTGGGGAATTGATTTCTTTCTCGGTTACAAATTGCAAATGGAGACATTCTGCCAGGTGAAGGGAAGCCCGGGGGCACGGGGGCGCGGGGGCCACGTCCAGAGTAGAGAGACTGCCGAATGCGGTTGCACGCCCGACACAGTGAGGCTGGGTGAGCGAGGAGAGCCACGGAGAGAAAGGAATCCATCCCAGGAGCAGCCCGCCTTCGGCAGTGGGCTTTACTTCTGAATGAGAGCTCTGTGCATTTAAATTAAATGTCAGATATAATTTCGCAGGGAGGCATCACCGGCCACGGGCGTACGCGGGCCGACAGCTCTCCTGAGTAGTTAATTGCTGCGCCTTCTCTTGCGCCCTCTCTGAGACCTCAGGTGGGGGTGAGCTTTCCACCTCCTTTCAGGGAAGGGTCTCTGCCAAGGTGCAGAGGGGCTGCAGCCACTGGAACAGGTGAGGCCGGGTCTGGAGGGCCCTGCCCTCCTTCTGTCCCACCTGGGGGGCACAGCCGGCAAGGAGGGTGGAGCTGAGTCTCACGGTAATGACCCTCTGTTCTCTGTACCCCTCCAAAAATGACGGGACCCTTTCCTGTGCGGAAGACGCCCCTCTAACAGCTTCCTGCCCCTGAAGGAGGCAGGAGGAGGGGGAGGGAGAGAGAACCAAAAGGAGCAAGGAGGAGGGGCTGGGGGTCCAGGTGAAGGGAGCCCCCCCCCCCCCACACCTCTGCTTCTTGACGTGGACAGCCTCAGCCGGGGCAGCCACAGGGCCTGAACCTGCCTTAGAGAATGTGGCCTGGGAGGTTTCCTGACCCTCGAGGGTCAGAGGTGCTGGGACCACATCCAGCTTCCAGGGCCTGAGCCTCAGAGCCTGGGTCCCTGCACGACTTCCATGAAGCACCTGCTCTGTGAGGCCACCTCATTTCTGGAACAGACACCCCAAAGCGGAGGGTCCAGAGGGACAAGGAGAGGCTGGGTGACCCCAGCAAGGGGGCAGCGCTGGAGGGACCCTGGGCCTTGCTCTAGCACCTCAGGGGCCCTGGTGAATCTAACNCATTTCTGGAACAGACACCCCAAAGCGGAGGGTCCAGAGGGACAAGGAGAGGCTGGGTGACCCCAGCAAGGGGGCAGCGCTGGAGGGACCCTGGGCCTTGCTCTAGCACCTTAGGGGCCCTGGTGAATCTAACCCTGCAGCCCAGCCATTCTGGCCCGTCTAGGCCTGGCCGGGGAGAGGGAGAGGGCTGGCCGTCACTCAGGCGTGATCATCGTGGGGGAAGTCCAGTTGGGGACATCGTCCCAAACGGCTTCCGAGGGGTTGGCGGGGTTGGAAACAGATGCGGCCCGAGCAGGGTGCTAGCTGTGGTGTGGCTCTCTGGTTCCAGGAGGAGACCGGCCAGTCAGGGAGAGGCTAACCCAACCCGCGGAGGCCCAGCCAGGCCGGCGGGGACACGCGGGGCTCTCGGGGCACCAGGCTCCCTGAGGCGCTACCGGGGGGGTGGGGGGCTGTAGCCATGACCTTCAAGAGAGCCGGTGCCTCGGCCCCCGTGATGAAAGCGCCGCAGACGCACCTTCCGAGGCGCCGAGCTCAGGGCGCTTCCGCAGGCGGCCTCGAGCACTGCACAGCTGTGGCTTCTCTGCCTGGGCCCCCGGGGCCGGAAGCACGCGGCCCGGAAGGCGCCCCTGCAGACGCGGCCCGGGCTCCGGCGCACCCAGCCCGCCACAAATCAGGGGGGTGCCGCCCCTGGGCACGTGGCTCTGCCCTCCCCAGCTGCCCCAGCCCTGCCGCAGGCAGTGTCCACCTCTCGGCCGCCCCCTCCTGCTTCACTGCTTTCCACTTGCTGACGGGGACGTTGACCTCTGCTCACCCCCAGCTCACACCATCGGCTCCCTGGAGGCCGGGAATGGCCCAGCCAGCAGTCAGGCCTTGACTGGGCCCCCTGCACTCACATGTCCACTGGGGCCCCCACCCAAGGGCTCATCACCAGTTAACCCCAACCCTCATAAAGTCCTATCCTGCAGGCCCCACGCCCGCCACGGCTGTGAGTGGGAGCTGGGTGAGGGGATGGCGGCCATGCCGTGAGGGGGCGACATCCGGGGGTCGGGCAGACGGGCAGGACCATACAGGCCCACTCGGCCGACGCCCTCCAGGCGGGAAGAGCGGAGCCTGGTGGGCAGCCCGTTCTGCAGCCCCCGAGCTCAGGCCTGTCCCGGACACGTCGCTGCTGTCTGCCTGGGGACCCCTGCCCNCCCACTCGGCCGACGCCCTCCAGGCGGGAAGAGCGGAGCCTGGTGGGCAGCCCGTTCTGCAGCCCCCGAGCTCAGGCCTGTCCCGGACACGTCGCTGCTGTCTGCCTGGGGACCCCTGCCCGGGTTGTGGGAGGGGGGAAACAGCCGCACAACATCGACCACTGCAGAGAAAAACTGGAGGAAACACAGGTTGCGCTGGAATTAAGGTCTGTGAGGGAAAGGCTGTGGCACGGTCTGCTTCAGTGCAAATAAGCTTTACTATGAAGTTTTACTTTAAGTTACTCTTTGTGGAAAACACACACATGGAAACTTTAGGTTAAGCAAGCTGGAAAGACACCCAGGAAACGGATACCTTCTAAGTGTTGAGAAAACCAGAGACACTGTAATTTAAAGCATGGGCTTCTAATGAGTTTTGTTATTTTCAAACGGTCACGTGGTACTAGGGTGCCCATGAGGATTACAGAGGATATTTCTTTCAGAAGTTCACCAAAATTGAGAGCTTGGTATTTATGCCTTTGGGTTTGTGGGTGAGTTTTGTGCAGTTGAATCATCTCCATTTGGCATAAAAATGGGATAATTTTCTACTGTCAAATGTTCTTCCCATGGTCGTGTCCTGGACCCCAAGACAGTACAGGCATGAACGCCACGGGCATAAAGCCGAGTGGCACTTGGTGGCCGACTGTTCTGACAGTTTACGGGCAGGATTTGTGTAACCACAGAATAGTTTTAAGCAAAATACACATGTGAAAAATGGTACAAAATGTAGTGACAGGATAGGTCTTAATTATAAAGCAGTAGTGTGTGTGTGTGTGTGCACGCGCATGTATGTGCGTTATGTTTGTGTGCATGTAAGTGCATGTGTAAATGCATGCGTGCGCGTGTTTGTGTCTCTATGTTTTGTGTGTATGTGTCTCTGTGTACGTGTGTGTGTATGTGGTTTTTTGGGTGTGTGTGTGTTTGTGTGCATATACATGCATGTGTGTATACATGTGTATATGTATGTGCATGTTTATATCTGTGTGTATGTGTGCGTATATGTGGGGTTTTGTGTGTGTGTCTCTCTGTGTGCACGTGTGTGCACATGTGTGTGGGTATATGCATGTGCATGCATGTGTGTATATGTAAGCATGTGTGTGTGTTTGTATATGTGTGTGCGTGTATATGTGTTTTTTTGTGTGTACATGGTTTTTTTGGTGTGTGTATGTGTGTTGTGCGTTTGTGTGCATGTATATGCATGTGCGTGTTTATATGTGTGTGTGTATATGTGGGGTTTTGTGTGTGTCTCTGTGTGTGCACGTGTGTGCACGTGTTGTGTGTTTGTGTGCAGGCATATGCATGTGCACGCATGTGCGCATACATGTGTGTGTGTGTGTGTGTGCACGTGTGTTTGTATATGTGGTTTCTGGTGTTTGTGTCTCTCTGTGTGTATGTGTGTGTGTGTATGTGCCTGTATGTGTGTGCACGTGTGGAGGTGGAATTCCCTGGAAAAGTATTTCCAGAAAGGAGTTTCTGTCGACGGGTACAATGCTGGCTCGGTGGCTGGCTGGGCTCTGGCTGGGGTCTCGGTTCTGTCCCGTTTGTGGGGGAGGCAGGAACAGTGAGAACATCGCTGTCACGTGAGGACTGCAAAGCCCCCTCAGCAATGAGACCGCAAGAGCCCGGGAAGCGGCGAGCACAGCCGGCCGCGCTCGGTTTACAGCAGGCTCGGAGGGGGGTCAGGAGAAGGGAGGGAGATCAGCCTGCTCCTGACGGATGAGAACCCGCTCAAGAGAAAGGAGAAATAGCTTTTCCACTCCATTATTCTCCTGCCAATGCGGAATGGATTGAGCTGCCAGTCGATAATCCAGAAGAAGGAGGCAGCCTCTGAGAGGCCTGGGAGCCTGTGTGGGCGACGCTGCTCCAAGGCCATCAGACGGTCCAGGGCGGGACAGGGAAGGGCCCCAGCAGGCAAGCGGGCTGCGGGTTCCCGGCGGGAAATAGGGAGACGCCAGTGGACCGCAGGCAAGAGACCCCAAGGGTGGCTAGATGCAAGCTTCCCCCACCCTGGGACTGTGTGGGCACCCGTGGCAGAAGCAGCCTTGCTACGAGGGACCCCCACTCCCGCCAGGCCCCAGGCAGGAGCACTTGGCGTCCCCAGTGACCGCTGGCATCAACGAGGGTCAGGCCGGCAGGGCGCAGGCTGAACTCCCCACAAGCTCCAGGCCAGCTGGCAACCGGGAGCAGGCTAGGCAGACACGGAGCTGCGGCCTCTGGGTGCCGGCTGGCTGTGGGCCCGTCCTGCTTCAGGGCAGGTGTCGTCCACGCCTTAGTAAGCCAGTTCCATTCGTCCACTAGTTAGTGGTAGAGAACCCGCCGGCCGATGCAGGAGATGCGAGAGATGCGGGTTCCATCCCTGGGACGGGAAGGTCCCCTGGAGGAAATGGCAAGCCACTCCAGCATTCTGGCCTGGGGAATCCCGTGACGGAGCCTGGTGGACTACGGTCCAGGGGGTCACAAAGAGTCGGACGTGACTAAGGAACCTAGCCTGCCTCTGTCCACTGAGGAAAGTCAGACGCCGGGTATTTCACTCACTCATAGATTGTTTTCTAAATACTGTTTGCTTGTGTGTGTGTGTGTTTTTAAGAACCCCCTCATCTCTATATTATGTTATATACAAAAAAATCGGGACATGAGTTTGAGCAAGCTCTGGGACTTGGTGATGGACAGAGAAGCCTGGCGTGCTGCAGTCCAAGGGGCACAGAGAGTCGGACACGACTGAATGACTGAACTGAAAAAAGAAACTAAACTTGCAAAGCATATTTTGAGGCATAATTGCCCAAAGACCCCTCTGCTCTAAGAACAGACTGCTGCAGACACCCTCAAAGAGAGGACACGGACAGGCAGCCTTGCCCGCGGACACAGAGCAGAGACCCTCCGCTGGCCTGCCGAGCCCCGCCTCTCCAGGACGCCCGCCTCACTGTCGCTGGCCTCCGGTCAGGCAGGGGGAGGAGGCCAGGGCCGCCCCAGCCTCCTGCACTTCCCACTGGCCGCCTGCCCCATGGGCCCGCAGGGGCTCGAGACACCCAGCCGCAGCAGCTGCCCGTTCTGCCTGGCCCCTGACGGCCGGTCAGCGTCTCTGCTCCAGCCAGCAGCCCTGAGCTTCCTGCTTCCTGCCAGGCTCCCCTGACTCACAGAGGGAGGTCCTGGTGGAGAAAGTGAAGGAAGGAATTGTTCTGGAATTTCTGCACTTAGAATTCACTTCGCATGTTCAAAGTAACCCAAGTCACACCTGGACTGATTTTGGCATCCTCCTTGGGTCTGAAAAAATCCGGCACCTGGAAGCCTTTGAGAACCCCTGGACTAGACCGGGCTCTCGGGCCGGGTGTGGACACTGCGTGTTCCCTGCTGCCCTTTGGCGTGGCCTGCACGCTCCTGTCCGCCTCTCAGAGGCCGGGGCAGCGCCTGTTCTGGGTGAATCTAGGTCAGAGGAGACTGCCTTCTGCAGCTGTCTCTTTCATTCGTGGACACATTCAGCTCTTGGTAGAGACCCAGTTCCAGCCCTTCAAGAAAGCAGCCCAGACACAACAGACCCCCAAACCTGGCCGCACCTGCCCGACGCCGGGAGCAGGCTTGTGATGCTGGCGAGAACCACCGCACAGCCCTGGGTGCTGGGGCCTCCCCGCACAGGGCGCCCCTGCCTGGCCCACCCGGGCAGGCGGCCAGTGTCTGCGTGGAACGGACTCTGCACGGCCAGAGGGTGCCCTTACCAGCCGTGATCCCTGGGCCTCACATCCTACTCAACACACATGACCCCCAACTTCCCGAATGCGCAGGATGTAGATAAAGTCCCTGCAAGGCTGGCTCTGAACTGACCGTCGTCCGGCCCCGGGCAGACTCGTGATACAGCTGCAAAGGGGAAGAACGAGCGACTGGCCCGCCCTGTCCTCCTCAGACCCTGGTTGGCTCCTCTCCCATGGCTGCTCCGGCAGGCAGTCTGGCCCCGGGGCCGTCCTGGGATACCAGCTTTTTATCAAGGTGTCTGGAACTGGGGAAAAAGCTTAAGAGCCAAAGTGAGGGGTGAGGGCCAGGAAGTGGACAGAAGGGATGGGGCAGAGCCCCTGTGCAGGGGGGACCCCACGCTGCCCTGCTGCTCTGGGGCCAGCCTTCCTCAGGGCTCATGAGCACAGGGCACAGTGGGTGGGGTGCCCGCCCTCCTCAGGGCTCATGGGTATGGAGCACAGTGGGTGGGGTGCCCGCCCCTCCTTGGGGCCCAGGGGCACGGGACACAGTGGACAGGGTGTCAGGGGGTGGAGCTGGAGGGTCCCAGCCCTCCTCATCCATCTCTCCCTCCTGTTTTTTACAGAGGGGCGCCCACCAGGGGCACAGGGCCACCATGACACCCGGAGCTGGGCTCTCAGGGCTGGAGAGGAGGTGGCCAGGGGCCAGTCCTCGTAGCACTGACCCCAGAGCGCATGGGCTGGCTGGGCTGGTGGCCTGGGTGGCAGCCCTTCCCGGGCTCCAGGTCTCCCTGCAGGACTGGCAGGTTGCCCTGAGTGTGGGCAGTGGCCCCCGCGGCCTGGCCCTCAGACCCATGCCTGCCCTGCGCAAAGGTGCTGTGCCGCAGATCAGCTTCAGGGCTGAGCGCTTCCCCGGCTGGTTCCTCCCTCACCAGGCATCAATTTCTCACTCGGATGGCGCTGGCTGGTGGTGCGTCCTCTCCTGACACATGGAGCCGTGCAGGGCGGGCAGGTGGGGAGCCCCCGGGGGACAGACAGTCTGGCGTTGGGCTCACTGCCCGCCGCGGAGGGACTTGGCCCTGGCAGCCAGCCCGTGCGGGTGTTCGCGTCTCCCTGGGGCAGGACAGAGGCTCTGGGTATTGGGGGTCGTGGGGGGCCGGGGCGGGCTGCACCCCATCTCCCTGCTCTGTCGGGGGTCTCTCTCCCCGGCTACTCACTGGGGGCTAATTGCACCTGGCACAGCCCGGCTCACGCCAGCATCTGACTCGGAGAAACCCCACAATTCCTGCCGTCCCACCCGAGCTGCGGCCCCCGCCCCCGCGCTCCTTCACACTCAGTGGACCTCCCAGGTGCCCTGAGCCCGGGCCGGCCTGAGTCACCATCCCGAGAAGACGCAGCGCAGGTTGAGAGGCGGTGTGCTTGCCCACCAGGAAGGTGCACCTAAAAAACAAACCCACNTGCCGAGGGCAGAGCAAGTAGGGAGCGGCCCGCCCTCTTCCTGGAGTTCTCTTTGTGATCATTAGCCTGACCATCCGTGGCCCCCAGGCCAGACACGCAGGCCTGGAGTCGACGGCGGTTCTCACGTGTTTATAAACACGGCTGGGAAACGACCAGCGCTCAGGACTTGGCACCACCAGGCGCAGTGAGGGACACAGGAGGAGAAGAGGAGAGCCCGAGGGGGCTCGGCTGGGCACCCAGGACTCGAGGGCGCCGTGACGGGAGCGTGGCCTCCCTCCAGCCCCGCCGCTGAAGGTGAGCTGTGGACGGAGAGGAGCTCCCGGAGTCATACGCCAGTGCTGGCCAGGCACTGTGCCCCCAGACACTCCCACAGCAGACGCCTCCCCCAGGGGCCCCCAGTCACTCCCACAGCAGACGCCACCTGCCACCCTGGGAAATTCCTACATGGGCAGGACTTCCAGTCCCCCCAGGAGATGCTCAGAGCGCCGTCCTGCAGGCCCACCTCACAGGGGTGAATGACCAGCCGCTCGTCTCAGGGGCTCAGCGGCACGTGTTTGTGCCCTCTGAGCCCGTCCAGGAGGCCTGACAGTGCAGGGCAGGAAGCGACCCCCGCCCGGGGCAGAGCATGGCCGGCCGGTTGTGGGGGTGAGGATGGAGGGTGACATCGATGCCCCAGCGTGCAGCAGTCCAGCCCAAAGGCTGATGTCCAGAGAAAAGCAGTTTAATAAAAAAGAAAAAAAACGTCACCCTATAGGAAAAGTAATTTGAAAATAATACTGATTTCCTTAAAAATTTTTTCAAAACACTTTAATTTATCTTGGCCTCCTGGGTTCTGCTGAGGGGAGCAGTTTTCGCTTTAATCACTCTGCCTTTTCTTTGGTAAACAACAGAAAGTAATTAGAGGCATATTCGGAGGCCAAGGCCGCGACAGGAGGGTCTGGGAAGAAGGCGGGCTTCGGGGCGGAAGGTGCCCAGCGCCTCCCCAGGGTCTGGAGGCCGTGGGTGCAGCGGCTGCTGCTGGCCGGAGTGTCCGGCCAGCTCCCTAGGCCCTGTGAGCGGGAGGCAGCCGCTGCCATCGTCATGGCAACGCCTTGTGAGTCCCACGCGGCGTCCACTCGAGGGGAGCCGCTCAATGTCCTCATTATGCCGCCCCGCCCGTGCCGGGGGACGCGGCGCGCGTCGCTGATTTATTCCCGCGGCCGCTCTTGACAGCCTGGCATGGTGTCTGGGCTTGCGGCCGGGGCTGATTTCACAGTTTAATTACTGCTAATCTGAGGGGGGCGTGCTAACGAGCTGCCGGTGGCGCGCGGCCCCGCCCCTGTGCCCGCGTGCTCAGCCTCCAGGTGGACAGCCACGGAGGCTGCGGAGCTGGGTGCTGCGGCCACCCCGAGCGAGCGGCACACGCCTGGGGGCCGCGCCCCACAGGCGGCAGGGGGTCCCTGCCCGACCCCGGGCTTCAAGGACTTGGGCTGGCCGCATCCTGGGGTCCCTGGGGTCCGGGTGCTCACCCCAACACTGCACACGGGCCTCAGATTCCAACCAGCAGAGCGGAGCTGAGAGCAGCCTCCAGGTGGGCCGCCCCTCCGGGATCTCCCAGAGCCCCCACCGCCAGCCCGTGCCCACCAGGGCCTGCCAACCGCATCCTAAACACAGAGCCCCCGACAACCCAGGCACCCCGCAGGGACCCCACGGCCCTCCTCCTGCCCCAGTCGGTTCTTCCCACGACCCACCCCAGATTGCGCTGCCCGTCCCTCTGGCTTAAGCTTTCAGAGGCTGGCTGCTGCTTGTAGGTGCAGACCCCGAGTCCTCCACATGCCCTGCAGCCCACACTGGGCCTGCGAGGACTCTCGTGGCTCTGTGCCCCACGGTGTCCAGGCTGAGCTCCCGGACCTGCATCAAGGATGGGCTTGTGTCCCCC
>SJYW01021437.1:37187-59837 GCA_006410735.1 Raphicerus campestris | reverse complement strand
AGTTCACGATCTAATGAGGAAGAATGACTCAATAACTCACAACAGAAATTTGTTCTTTTCTCCTAATTTTGATAGGGACACAGAGAACATTCAGAAAATTGTCACAGAAGACGCTGGTTTAACTGTCTTAAAAAGCTCACCAGGCAATGAAGAAAGAGAAGAAACTGCTCACTCCAAAGCATATATATGAGAAAAATGAAGGTTTTTCACAAATAGTAGGGACCATAGTCCCTTGATTCCAAGAGTTCACTGGTTTTCAGGCATGCCATTCATTATACTTTCTTAACAGGGGATAAAAAGGAAAGATGTGTTACTAAATAAAGATGCATAAAAACTATCTACCCATAATAGCATATACATATCCCCACCTTTATAGAGTACTTTATGTTACAGTTTCCCTGTGTCTTATCTATATTCAGCATCCAAAAACACTTCTGCTTCATCTTTGGACGTTAGAAGTTATACGTAGCACAAGAGTGACTCACAACTTATTATATCATGTTCTCCACATCTTGACCTCATTTGTACTTCTATGACTGACAGTATCATTTTTAGAAGTATTTTAGAAAAGCAGGATTTCATTTGCCATTTGATAATACTCACCTATTTCCTCTCCTTCATTGAATTATACAATGCAACATCATGACCTCCTAATTTTATTATGTCATATTTCTAAGGGAATCATCCACTTTGTCTGATGTAAANAGTATTTTAGAAAAGCAGGATTTCATTTGCCATTTGATAATACTCACCTATTTCCTCTCCTTCATTGAATTATACAATGCAACATCATGACCTCCTAATTTTATTATGTCATATTTCTAAGGGAATCATCCACTTTGTCTGATGTAAAATGAAATTAAAAGCCTAAATACTAATATAACTATTAATGAAATTGAAGACTGGTTTTAAATCTTCCCACAAAGAAATTTTCAGGCTCAGATGGATGGTTTTACCAGTAAATTCTACCAAGCTCTCAAGGAATAGATAATTCCAATATTATACAAAGTCTTTTAAAGAACAGAAATATTCCCCAACTAGTTTTATGAGGTCAGTATAATCTCGATGCCAAATCTAGACAAAGAATAAAAAATAAAAATTACAGGTATTGTCACTCATAAACTGAGCTTCAAATATTGAAAGCCCAGATACCTTCCTGAATATGTAGAAACTTGCTTCATGGCAAAAGCAGCTTTGCTAGTATATGGGAAAGACCAGCCATTTAATAAACGGTGCTAGGAATATTGGGTACAAATTATGGGGAAAAATATAAAACTTCATACTACCTCGTATCATATATGATAATTAATTTCAATGGATTAAGGACCTCAATATAAAAAGTAGAACTATAAACATATGTAGAGAACAAACTTAATGAATACCAAGGGGAAATTGGGGGGTGGGGGATAAATTGGGAGATTGGGATTGACATACATACACTAAAAGAGATAACTAATGAGAACTTACTGTATAACACAAGGAACTCTGCTCAGTGCTCGGTGGTGACTTAAATGAGAGAGAAATCTCAAAAAGAAGGGATATATGTATAACTGGTTCACTTTGCTGTACAGCAGAAACTAATACAACACTGTAAAACAACTATACTCCAATAAAATTTCACTAAAAAAGTAGAACTTCAAAAGTTTAAAGGAGAGTGGAGAAGGTCTTTATAATCTTAGTAAAGGGAGAGATTCTGTAACAAGACAGAAGGCACAAACCACATTAAAAAGCAAATTAATAAAATTGAAATTTGTGACTANAACAACTATACTCCAATAAAATTTCACTTAAAAAGTAGAACTTCAAAAGTTTAAAGGAGAGTAGAGAAGGTCTTTATAATCTTAGTAAAGGGAGAGATTCTGTAACAAGACAGAAGGCACAAACCACATTAAAAAGTAAATTAATAAAATTGAAATTTGTGACTATGTTAAAATCAAAAACTTCTCTTGTGAAAAAAGCTTGTAAAAGTGGAAAATAACAAGCCATAAATCCACAGAGAATATGTCCATATAAATAGAAAACCATTATTATCCAAATATATGAAAGAATTCCTCTTAGCCATTAAAGATATTGGAAAGGAGCACACTGAGGGGCTTCAAAAACATCAATAAGTGTTTCTTTCCTAAACCAAGGGATGGGTACAGGAGTGTTTGTTTCATTATGCTTTATACCTAACATCTGGGGCTTCCCAGGTGGCACAGTGGTAAAGAATCNAAAGAATTCCTCTTAGCCATTAAAGATATTGGAAAGGAGCACACTGAGGGGCTTCAAAAACATCAATAAGTGTTTCTTTCCTAAACCAAGGGATGGGTACAGGACTGTTTGTTTCATTATGCTTTATACCTAACATTTGGGGCTTCCCAGGTGGCACAGTGGTAAAGAATCCACCTGCCAATGAAGGATATGCAAGAGATGTGGGTTCAATCCTGGGGTCAGAAAGATCCCCCGGAGGAGGACATTGCAACCTACTCCAGTNTGCTTTATACCTAACATCTGGGGCTTCCCAGGTGGCACAGTGGTAAAGAATCCACCTGCCAATGCAGGATACGCAAGAGATGTGGGTTCAATCCTGGGGTCAGAAAGATTCCCTGGAGGAGGACATTGCAATCTACTCCAGTATTCTTGCCTATAAAATTCCATAGACAGAGGATCCTGGTGGGCCACAGTCTATAGGATCACAAAGAGTCAGACACGACCGCACTACTGAGCACACCAGCATGGCACGTACCTGACATGCACGTAGTATGTTGTGCTCCAATGAAATGTATCATAATACAAAGCACTATCTGAGAACTACACAAAATTTGACTGAAAAATCAATAAAGAAAACATAACCGCCTTAATTCTACTATCCATAGAAAACTGCTGCTAGCATTTTTATAATCTTTTCACTCTTTATTTTATATAACCACTTTAAAAAGTTATTTAAAAGTGCATACACACAAATTGGCTGGAAGCCTTGACAGATAGGAATTGGTCCTTGCATGAGAGCATTTTCAAAGACAGGAGAGGTAGATATAGTAGATTTGGAGCCTATATGAGCACACACACACACACACACACACACACACACACACACACACACACACACAGCACAGACACAAAAAGGCAGGGGCTATTCTTATCACAACTTACTTCCCTAACTGGCTGCTGAAAACTTTATTTTGACAACTACGAAGTGCATCTCAGAGTGTGAAAAAAAATACATCTTCAAATCTAGAAAATATAATAGCATAGTAAGCAGGATCAGAGAGTATAAATGAAAAGAGAAAGGGGTGGAAAATAACCATACACAAATCTGAAGAGGGAAACTGACATCAGAGAGTTTTCATGGAAAGTGAGGGAACATGCAGACCTCTGGTCCATGCTACAGCAGCCAGACATTTGTACTACACCCCCTTCTTTGTGAAGAAAAGAGAACTGAGTCTATGCATGTAATATATATGTACTTATATCTTTGCAAGATGTAAGTACTCTTGAGAGCCCCTTGGACTGCAAGGAGATCAAACCAGTCAGTCCTAAAGGAAACCAGTCCTGAATTGGAAGGGCTGATCCTGAAGCTGAAGCTCCAATACTTTGGTCACTTGACATCAAGAACTGACTCATTACAAAAGACCCTGATGCTGGGAAAGATTGAAAGCAGGAGAAGAAGGGGATGACAGAGGATGAGATGGTTAGAAGGCATCATCGACTCAATGGACAAGAGTTTGAACAAGCTCTCGGAGGGAGCCTAGCATGCTGTAGTCCATGGGGTGACAAAAGAGTGGGACATGACTGAGCAACTGAACTGAACTTATATCTTTGCAAATTATATAACTTTATTTCTCTATTATTAATAATAAGCTAAACATGAGAAGTAATATTTTCTTCCTCACCCCAATCATTGCCTTGAGCACTTACCAAGAAATATGCACCCCTCTGTAAAGACATTGCTCCAAACAAGGAGATCTATGGAAGGGTTTCTTTTTTTAACTGAAGTGTTAGCAACTATACTCCAATAAAGAAGGTTTTAAAAGATACATGCACCCTGTGTTTACAGCCCCACCAGTTACAACAGACAAGACATGGAAGCAACCTAAATGTCTATAAACGGATGAATGGATAAAGAAAATGCAGATATTATACAATGGAATATTACTAGCCATAAACAGAATGAAATAATGTCACTTGCAGCAACATGAATGGACTTAAAGATTATCAATCTAAGTGAAGTAAGTCAGAAAGAGAAAAACAAATACCATATGATATACCACTATGCGTGAAATCTAAAACATGACACAACCTTTTCTTCAAAACAGACTCACAGATATGGAAGGGTTTTAAACATGGGTTGGGGGAGGTAATGTGGTCAGATGAGCTGTCTGCTCATTGTTATTTACTCACTAAGTCCTGTCTGACTCTTTTGTGACCCCACAGACTGTAACCCACCAGGCTCCTCTGAACATGGGATTTCCCAGATGAGAATACTGGAATGGGCTGCCATTTCCTTCCCCAGGGGATCTTCCTTAACCGAGGATCAAACTCACATCTCCTGCATTGGCAGGCAGATTCTTTAATCCATATTAAATAAGATAACAAATGAATTTATTCTTCAGTAGTACATGCAGAAGACAAGGGATGCACTCTGGCAACAAAGCAAAAGACGGAGGGAAAGGGAAAGACAAAAGAGAAGACGTATCTAGTTGCCCAGAGTTTGGGTTTGGATTAAACTGTATCCCTGCCTCCAAAGTCAACAGCAAGGGAGGAGAAGGTGAAAAAAATTCCAAGATTTAGTTCCTAAGTAAATTTGTTATAACTAAAAAGCAAATTAGATGTGATAGCTAAGAAAGCGGCAGTTATTGAGGATGGTCATGTTGGGATGGATCATGACACCCCCAACTGGGACAAAGAACACTGGAACAGAAGCAGGGCTGCAAAGGAATGGGGGAAGGGCAGTTCTGAACCTGAGAACTTGAGACGTCTACAAGATATTTAGTGCCTGGACCAGAGCATGAGAGGAGGAAGATCAAGAACTCTTAACTGTAACCTATGGTAAAATACTTTTACAAGGTAACCAGGTCACACTAACAAGCACAACTAAATACATATTTGTGTGTGTGTGTGTATATATATACATAGACTCGACACAGAAGTTCACAAAACAAGATTTGTATGGTACATCCTGTAATATTTTTGCTCTATTCTATTAAGTGTGAATAGCAATCCACAGGTTGATTTCATGACTCCAGTCTGGAAAACAATAGGTTAGAGAAATTGATTAAAACAGAATAATTCATTCTAACCACTCAGGCATCATGTCATGAAAAGATATTGGACTATGGGCTTCAGTTTAATTCCAGAAGTACCCTCTAGGAACTAGATGGCCTTGGACAAGTCTGAGTCTCAAATTCCTCATCTGTTAAAACTGAAATTATGATATTTGTCTCATAGGCTTTTGGTGATGATTAAATAAAAGAACATAAGCATGGTATCTGACACATGGCTGACACTCAATCACTGTGCACCCCTCCTTATCATTTCTCCAATCCTGATAGAAACACAAACTATTAAAGCAGTTTTTCCTAGGAAGCCACCAATTTCCTGAGGATGAAGCTTAACTGCTCAGACCAAAATTTCAAGAAAAAATTAAGACTAAGCTGACCTTGTTTTACCCAGAGATTTAAGGGTGGTTTATGCTGATATATGGATGCCTTGAAATCCTGCATAATCTGTGTGTCCTGTGACCCAGTAAGGTAATGCTTGGCCAAAATAAAAAAATTCCCTTGTATTGCAAAACACTTGACACGCACTCATATTGAAATTACGGCTCGTTGAAAGGTCAGCATGGCCCCCAAGGACAGAACTGAAAAAGAATACTTGTTGTTGATGGAGGTTTTGAAAACATGATGATTAAACACATAATCCAAAAAAATAATAGTCTGATATCTCCAAAACCTAGACAGGGTTTAAAACTACATAGCCTGAAAATGAAAAATAAATGTGCAAGAGAAGCGAAGAAGGAATGTTTTTGTTAATAAAATGAGCTTTGGAGTCAAGTGGAACTCAAATTCCTGCCATTGAACTTAGTAATCATATAACCTTGAACAAGTACTTGAGCTCTGTGCCAGAGATTTCTTGTCTGGCAAACAAGGACTCATACTACCTGGCTTACCGGTATATCAGACTCTTATCATGGTGCTGTCTCACACACAGTTCAGTAAGACAGCACAGGAAGTGGTTGCTTCAACCACAAAAGGAAACAGGCAGACTGAGTTACACACATTCGTTACACATTTTCTAGTATCTGCTAACACTGGGTTGGCAAAAATGTCCTATAACATCGTATGGAAAAACTTGAACAAATTCTTGGCCAACCCAATACAATGTACACTGTCTGTTAACTAGAAGAATCATATTACTTTATGTCTATTCTGAAAATGCAATCCTTTTAACCATTTTCACTGTATCTTTGTGAATTAGAAACCACCTAAACTGGGATTGAGTTCAGGTTTCTGAGAAGCAGACTTGAACCTGTTACCTAGAGCCCCATAAAGAAGAACACTCGGACATTTTGAAAACAGTCAAACATATTTCACAGCCTTGTGAATGCCATCCTGAAAGTCTTGGGAAACACTAATAGCAGCTATGTTTAGCTTTGAAACATACATGTTGCTTTCTTTTTTACTGCATCATAATTCCAACATTCAATAATATAAAGTTGAGATAATCAGAACAATGGCGTAGGATTATGCCACGTTCTTTCATTTCTTCATGACTACAGGAGTTAAAACACACACAGACACACACACAGCTGACATCAAATAGGCACTTTCATGCCTCTGGGCTTTTATTCCAGCTGTGACTCCAGCTTGGAGTGTCCTTCCCCCTTTTCCTCCCCAAAGTGAATTCTTGTTCATTCTTCTAAGCTCAGCTCAAATATCATCTTCTTGGTCATCCCTCTCTGGGCTTGACCCTAACCCAGCCAAGTTGAAAGAATTAAGCATTCTTTTTCTACGCTTCCATTGCTCTTTTCTTTTTTCATGTGTCTAAAATATAGCTCTCAATTGTGTAATTTAGTTTTAAAGATAAATTATGTGGGTGCTCCTCATATCAGATAGGTTAAGCTGCTATTTCAACTAGATGCTCCAGAATAGGAGGGCACTTAGAAGACACACATTTATTTCTTTCTCACTAACTGTCCAGAATGGGTATTCCAGGTCGGTGGGCATCTCTCCTCCACGTGGTCATTCAAGGACTCAGACGGACCTTGGATCTGGCGTTCATAACACTTGCCTTCTGAGGCTCTGGCATTTGCGATTCCAGCTGAGGGGAAGGCCGGGAGCAAGGGCATGAGAAGGAGGCGCTCCCTGGGGTGTGGCCAATGCCACTTCTCTCACATGCACTGGAGAGAACTCAGCCCCACGGCCGCACCTGACTCCAAGATGGGGCTGGAAAACACACTGGCTTGGCAGCCACATCTGTCCCTCCTATACGCTTTTACTGTGGAGGAAGAAAACAATACATTTTGGTGGGTAGCCCATACCTCCCATCACACTCACACGAGGGCAGTGACAATATCCGACAGAAAACTTGGTAAATTTTAGTTCTCTCGCCACCATTGAGACCATCCCCAACACCCACACTGCCAACCCCAACAATTTATAAACTTCATCAGCTTGGTTTCTTTCATTAATAGTTACTACTATCTAATATATTATTTATTTTACTTACTTTCTTTCACTTCTGACTCCCCCTTTATGTTGTATGTTCCACAAGGGCAAGAATTTCTGCCTATCTGTTCCCTAATGTTGCTCAGTAAGTGTTTGTCAAACAAAACACTAAACCAGTAAGCTTTTTCCTTTGAAAGCTGACCTGTTTCATACTCTAAAGACACTTGTTCTTGTACTAACCTCTCTGGTCACCTGTGTTCTCAGGCTTCAACTGATTCCAACAATCTCCTCAATCTAAATCTGCTGAGCTAATTTGCAAGATCCCTTTTTTGGAGGTTCAGACACTTTAACACAGAGCTGTGTATTCCCATTGGGTAATTGTTTAACAACTATAGATAAAAAGAAGTTCTTACACAACACAAATGATAAATGGTGAGAGGAACTTTTAAAAATATAAAGCCATACGCAAATGTTAAAAGAAGTAATTGAAACTAGTACTTGCTTTTATATAGAAAATAGATTTTAAAGTGGGTGGCTATTCAGAGCTTTGGCAAAGACTCTGCAATGGAGTGGGTTCTGTCTCAGTGCTCCTGATATGGGCCAGGGAAAAAGGCAGGGGGGCATGTGCAGATGAGATCACACAGGCGTGCGTCCATGAGAAACTGCAGCTGCTAATGTGCACATTGCTGAGAATGAGAGGCTATGCTGCTGGCAGAGCAGTAGGAATCACAAAGGGGCCGTCGACAAGGCTTCAAGCAAGTCGTCCTGGGCACCAGAGAACCAAGGAGTGAAGAAAACTCACACTTTCTTGGACCATGAGCCAGAGATGGAGTTGATAAGCCTTGCATGACATTGGCAACAGCCCAGACCCTGGAGCAAAGGCAAGCAGCCCATTGGGAGGGGAGGACAGATGCAGACTGTTATTTATTAAGAGTCTGCAACACACCAGACATCAAAAACAAATCATCCTAGGACATTTACATACCTTATCTCTTTTACCCCTTACCAAATCCCCATAAAATAATATTAACAATAGTAATAATAATATACACACTAATATCCACTTCAAGACACTCTACTTATTAAAGGCCTACTGAGAGTGTCACACTGGACCAGCATCTGTACAGCATCATCTCATTAATTCTTCAAAAATACTAAGGCATAACACATATTCTCCATTTTTATAGATGATAACTTTCATAAATCTCAGAAAGGTAAAGAATTTGCCAAAGGCCAAAGCCAGAACACAGGTTTAGAAGTGTAAACCTGAGTTTCTTCAACCATGCCAAGCTACTAAATAAGGTGAACATAAGGCTTCCTTCTATTTTGCAGTTCCTAAAGCATGAGATACTATTGTCTGATATTAGTATTCTTAAGAACTGAGGCCAGGTAGGCAACACCAAGGAGTTCTTTTCATCTCTCTGTTAATCTCTAGGAGAACTTGGCCATTAGTTGGCTGTATTAGTGACCATAGGATTTGCTGGATCCTTCAAAACTTGTTCAGTTGCTAAGTCATGTCCAACTCTTTGTGACCCCATGGACTGCAGCATGTCAGGCTCCTCTGTCCCCTACTATCTCCCAGAGTTTGCTTAAATTCATGTCCATTGAGTCAGTGATGCTAACTACCCATCTCATTCTCTGTTGATCCCTTCTCCTTTTGCCTTCAGTCTTTCCCAGAATCAAGGTCTTTTCCAGTGCATCAGCTCTTCAGATCAAGTGGCCAAAGTCAGCATTAGTCCTTCCAATGGATATTCATGGTTAATTTGTTTAGGATTGACTGGTTGGATCTCCTTGCAGTCCAAGGGACTCTCAAGAGTCTTCTCCAGGACCACGATTCAAAAGCATCAATTCTTCAGTGCTCAGCTTTCTTTATGGGCCAACTCTCACATCCATACATGACTACTGGAAAAACCATAACTTTGTCTATACAAACCTTTGCCAGGAACATGATGTCTCTGCTTTTCAATACACTGTCTAGGTCTGTCATAGCTTTCCTTCCAAGAAGCAAGCATCTTTTAATTTCATGGCTTCAGTTCACACCTAAACACCCACAAAAGCCCCTGCTTTCACTTGCAGGGGGAGGGGCTCTGAGTATGTCCAAAACAGGCTGGAAGGCTGATCATCCTAAAACAAAATTCTGATCACATCAGTCACTGTTCAGCAAGTGAGGAACTCTGGAGTGCTTTCAATGTTAAGTTCAGGTCCTAAACTCAGACGCTGAGAAGCCCAGCAGCAGTGTCATATTACTCACTGAGCATTTCCCCTGTGCCAGGCGTTGGTCTGAATACTTTTCATGTATTAAGACAGATAAACCCTATGATGAAGTGATTATTCTTAGCATCCCATTTTCCAGACAGTGAGACTGACACAGAGAGGTTAAATACTTGCCCAAGGCCACACAGATGACAGTGCCAGGATTCCACCCCAAGGACGATGGCAGTAGAATCAGTCCTCCACCATATGGTTTCCTTCTTGTCCAAGAGGCTACTCAGATGCCTTGCTGTGGGGCATCCACAGGAAACCCTAAGCACTCTCATATGTGCAGCACAGAAAGCAGAGGTGGGAGAAGCCTATAGGGCCATTCTTGACCATGTATTTAAATGCTTATTCCTTGCACCCCCTCAGAAGTTTGGATATGCAATTCAGAAGTCTTGTCAGAGGGCAGGGGGTCCAGTGTTAGCTGTCCAGAGCAGGGGGAGCTCAATGGTGCCCATTTGCACTGGCTTTCTCCTTCTCTACTTCCCTTCTCCGTATTTCCTGCACCCCTAAGTGTTCCTTGAGACCATTCCTAAATAAACTACCTGCACACAAGTCTTTGTTTTGGGTTCTGCTTCTCAGGAAACTTGGGTTAAGACAGAGAAGGGCACCACAACACAGGACACTTAATAAAAAACCCAGTGTTTCAGAAAATACTGTCAGAAAACCAGCTCTGGGGGCTGCTGCCATGTTATCAAGTCACTTCATATCTCTGAACCTCAGTCTCTTCACTCATGAAATGGGTTAAATGACAGCTACCTGTCTACACTCAACAAAAATATTGTTGAGAAAATGAGAGTTTGCAGGAAAAAAAAAAACCCCTATCAAATACACAAAGTGCTATAAAAAATGCAAGGTTTCATTTTAGGAATGCATGAAAGCTTAGCTTCTGTCTCAGGCTTTGGCCCAAATATTCCTTGCAGCATCAGCTTACCCTTGGGTTTTGCCTTTTTTGATATCATTTCTGGTATCCCTGAACTTGAGCATGACCAGTGATTTCATGACTGCATACATCAACGTCATATCTGATAACATCAGTGATTCCAGTATTGCAAGTCATTTAAATTAACTTGTAATAATATCTGGTTAACCACTTTAAAATATAGATAATCATTATAGATATAACTTACAAGTAAAAAAAAATCTATTGTGCTTCATGTGATAGTCTATCAATATGTCAATATAGTCATTATTGCAAGAGCAATTACTGCAATATTCAATATTTATTATAAAAGCTATTCATATGTTTTTAAATTTTCATGTTTGAAGAGAAACAGATTGATTTTTAATATGATTATTGAGAAAGAGTCCTTTTGCTAGATAGCTTTAGGAAAGTCATATAATAGTTTCTGAATCTAAAATTTTTCTAGAAGTTTAAGTAAAAATAGGATAGTTAGAAGTGCTGAGAAATTAGTGTTTCTACTTTTAACTACCAAAAATGTTAATAATAAATGGTTAATAATTAATTTTGAATAATATTTAAAATTAGCCTTTCAGACGCCTCTTCTGTGTTGATGCTATTAAATTTTAAGTGGATATTTATTTTGATATTTGGCCATTTGACACTGGGTTTAAATATATTTTGTGAACCTCTAGTGTCCTTGATATCTATTCTCCAACAATATCTGGGGATACTATGAGTTCCTTTAAGTAAGAGCTGTTTATTCACACACCTATCCACTTATTCATTGATTCAACTGTTTACTGAACAACTGTTTACTGAATGCCTACTATGTGCCAGTAGACTAATGTTCATCTCTATATTCCTAGTTCCTAAAACAAAATCCAACAGAGCTATTTCAAACTTCAATAGCAGGACTTTTCATCAAATAAAACCTTATTTAACATAAGACAAGTAAAATTAATAAACTCATTCATACATACATGATCTGTATTGAACACCCACATGTGCCTGGCAATCTGCTAGGCACAGAGGAGATAGCAGTGAACATAACAAAGTCCCTGCCCTCGTGGAGCTTACACTCTAGTCAGGGAGAAGGATGCAGCAAAAGAAATACACAAGTAAATATGTCATATATCAGACGGCGGCGAGTGCTACAAAGAAAAGTAAGGCACAGTAAAGGCAATAAAGAGTGCTGAAGCCTGAGAGGTCACTAATTTTATACAGTGTGGTAAGAAGATGCCTCACTGATTAGGCAATCTTTGAGCAGAGATGTAGCCATCTGGGTTCAGCAGAACTCCACTATTATGAGTACAAGAAAAATACAGGAATTAGACTTTACACATATATAGGAAGAAATGGGGAAGGTGAAGATCTGACTTGGTAGTTGGGACTGAGTCCCTAATTAGTCCTCCTAAAGGGCCAACTTAAAAGGAAAACTGCAGTTTGCATGGACCCTAGAAGCCAAGGATTTATAGCCACTAGAAGTGACCATGAATAAAGCTCATGGAAAGGTCTATGGGAGCTATTGCTTCTATGTAACTATTCCCTCTACAAAGTTATAGCTGAAGATCTGGGCACGGAGGATAAGAGAGTGAGCAGAAGCTGGGACTTGCCAGGCACTCTGTCTGTCCATCAACACTGCCCATGACAACTTTCCTAGAGAAAGAACTACTGCTCTCTTCCAGCCTTCCAAATCTCATGAATGTTCCTTTGTTGCCAGTTCTAATCTAGAAAGATGATAGGAATAGTAATTCTGGGAAATACAGGTCCTATCTCAACCATGTTAATAGAGCTCAATCCAATGGCAGTAAAGACCTAGCTATGGGCTATTAGAAGAGACTTCCATGTAGAACATCACATACAAAGGCCCAGAGGTGGGACTTTACTTGTCATGGTATGTGTGTGCATGCTCAGTCATTCAGTCGTGTCCAGCTCTTTGCAACCTCAAACTCTTATAGCCCACCAGGCTCTTCTGTCCATGGAATTTTTCAGGGGAAAATACTGGAGTGGTCTGCCATTTACTCCTCCAGAGGATCTTCTCAACCCAGGGATCAAACCTGCATCTTCAGCCTTGGCAGGCAGATTCTTTACCACTGAGCTACCAGGGAGGCTCCTTCAGACATAATTACAATCAAATCCATGAGTGCTTTAGAGAATGGAAAGGAGGCAATTTCAAAGTCAAACCTTAGTTGAGAAGCCTTAAAAAAGGCAGGGAACAAGTATAGAAATATATCTGAAGAGTGCTTCAGACAAAAGTAGAAGAAGAACGTAATGCGCCTGGCTGAAGTTATTGATAGGGTATCCTTCCAGGGATTCTGGATTCAAGATCGAGTTTGATCACATGGGTATGGTTGATGGAAACATGGACATAGCAACAACATAAATAAAGTTGAAATTCCAGAAATCCTTTGGTATTAGTAAAGGAAGGAATCAAAGTCTATGAGGGATAGGAAAGCTAGAGTGGATTTATCATGTGTGACCCAGTCACTCCCTACCTCTGACTGTCATGTTGATTTGAACACACTCTCCTACCAAAGCCTCAAGATCTACATTGATGAAGAGAGTATCAGCATCACTGAAAAGCGCTTTCATGGCATCTCTCTATGGGTCAGGGATGCTGATGAGAGGAGTTCCAGGTAAAATGGAATCACTTATTTCACTGCCAAGAGGGAACTTCAGTGAGACAAAGGGCAAGCAGAAACATTTCATCTATGGTTTTAAACTAGGTATGGTCACCATAACAGACAACAATATTGCAGTGTCTGAGGGATAAGAGTGTAAAGAGTGTAAAGTGCAGTTGACCTAGGCCCTAAATAAACCAGCATCTCACGAAGGACCTGGATATCTTAGGCTTTATGATACCAAAATATTATGCTGCTAATATTGTTGCAGTCCCTAAGGCAATATCCATATGTGAATAAAACCAAGATCTCTTGAATGAAGGGATGGCCAAGTACACTTGAAGAGGGAACAAAGGACTATATAAATATTTTTGGAGATATGTGCTGTAACTCATTGTCCTTGTCTTTTCCCAAGGTACTGGTGCCTTTTAAAAAAAAGCATAAGCATACTTTTAAGGAATTACTAGTCACTGGCCTTATTTGAACACTACACCCAGAATCTACTGCAGCCAAGTAGACAGAGTGAGCTCAAGTGATAAATAGAATTTAATTCAACTTTGTTTCATGGCAAGCTCAGTGGAAAGCCCAAATCAATCCTGGGATTTCTAGTATAGTGTTAGAAATACATTCTCTGGAACTCCCAGAATCCACACACTGGCTTCCTAATCCAGGAACAAGGGGCTAAGAAGAAAAGGCTAAGGGAATACTCCTACACTTCACCTTCCCTAGCAAAACAGTAGATCAAAAGCACTCTCATGTCCCTGGAGGCAGAAATCATTGAGATTAGTGCCTTACCAAAGAACTGGAAGATGTAGAAACAGTGGTTCCTACCATATCCTCAATTACTGCCAGTTTGCACAGCTCTGCGGCACTACTTACATAGAGAATATAGTATGATTGACTCTTCCAAAGCTGTGTGAAACCGTGACCTTGCAGATGTTCTTTCATTGTCTATTTTGGCTNAGTCATACGTGCCTGAAACCGGGACGCACCGCCCCCGGAGGGAGTAAGATAAAATCCTACTATGATGCCAGCCAAGTGATTTGTCTTGGGGTCTGGTGATAACAACTGTATGTTTATGACTCTGTTTGATGTTTAAACTGCATTCTTTCTTTCATGATTTTTCTTTGTCCGGGAGTGTATAAAAACTGCTCTGTAACTAACATCGGGGTTCACTCCTCCCGAGGAGACTGAACCCCGGCGCGCCGGCCTAATAAATCCTCTTGCCTATTGCATCGAATTCGAGTCACTGTGGTCTTTAGAGCGACAGATCCTGAAAAAAGGCCGCGAGGTCTTACATGATCAAGCCTCTTCTCGGCCCTGGATTGAATTCTTCTCCTCCGGGGGCCAAGAATCCTGGTGTCTTTGAGTGATTCAACAACAATCTTTCAATGAGATCTATTTTTCTCTAATGATCACTGCCAGATTAAGACTCTTAGATTAAGATTGGGGGTTGAAAGTTCTACAAATAATAAAGGAACAAAAAAAGGGAGTACAGCATTTCTCAACTGCACATAAAGATATTTATCATGTGTGGAGAAATTGGGAAAAGTAAAAAGAAACCCATTCATTTGACTATTAATTATATGAACATCAGTATCTATGTTTTTCAAGCACCATGTTCTCAGTACTCATCTTTACCAGTAACCCTAAGATTTTATTCCCTTTACTATGATATGACTTCAGTTTAATGTTATTTTTGCTACTGCCCACTATATTAGAAGGCTCCAATACTCACTTTTCCTCTATCTCTAATCAACTCTACTGACTTGCTATTTGGTCATGGATATTCATCATAGGGGGCTTCCCTGGTAGCTCAGCTGATAACAAATCCACCTGCAATGCAGGAGACTCTGGTTTGATTCTTGGGTCAGGAAGACCCCCTGGAGGAGGACATGGCAACCCACTCCAGTATTCTTGCCTGGCGAATTCCCATGGACAGAGGAGCCTAATGGACTACAATTCATGGGGTTGTGAAGAGTTGGACATGACTAAGTGACTAAGAACAGCACAGCACTCATCATGGGAGGGGACACTGGGAACTGGGGGAACAACAAAATCTACATTACATTTTTTGGTAGAAACATACCAGCCTTGGGATTTTCACGTCTCATGTCCTATAAATCCATCTTTGTCATTCATTCTAGAATCTTATTTCCCAAATTCTGTATGAAATCATCTCAGCCTAGTGGTACATTTTTGCTCTGAATTAATTAATTTAAATACTCCAGTACCCAGTCTCTTGTTCTCATATCCACCTGTGCATGTCTACCATGTGCTTTCCCCTAAAAATACTCTCTGTCATTTATCCACACACTGGTGAATAGCATTCTTTCCTCCATATCCAATTTGGCTTGATTTATATTCAAGTGTTCTTCATATCACTTAATGACAAACCAATTTCTGCATTCATCAGGAGAGAGCTCTCTGTTGGGAAGACTGCATAGATATGATTGAGGAAGTTTCATCACATCACTATTCACAATCATCCCACTTTATCCACTACACACACACACACACACACACACACACACACACACACACACACACAAGTGAACCAAAACCACATTTTTAAAAACTCTTTAAGAGATAAGACCACGAAGAAACCTAAAGAAAATAGATTTTGGAGTGAGTGGATTCTGCTCTAGTTAGCATAAATCAGAAATACAGGAAACATTTCCTCAATTTGTCCATGGAATAGCTGCAGGTTGTCCTGATATTGATGGAGAGGTTCTCCTAGTGTATCAGAAACCAGGGATATACTTGAGACTGCATGACCACAGTAGTATAGATGGGTCTGCAGATGTACCCAATGGAGAGGAAGGTCTACCCATTTGTGAGACTATATTTGGGATATTTTATTAGATCATGGTGGTGAGATTAATTTAGGACTATGTTGGAAACAGATGAACAGGACCTGAGTCTTAGAGCACAATATTCTTATAAAGGATGAGGCTTGGCTGATAAGCAGTTTCTCAAATGTTTCCAATGGTCCCAAATCCTGGTTTTCATGCCCTTGCAAATTTCCCTCTCATTGACTATGAGGTGTACATAGTGATGTGATTACAAGAGAGAGAATGTGGAAGAAATATTTGAAAGTCTCCTCAGGAATTGGAGTAAAAAAAATCTGAATTTCTTCTTGCTGCCTATCTCTTTAGGTTGATAGAATCCAACTTCCATGTTGTGCACTGTTCCTTCAGGGATCGACATACCAAGGACCCTTGAGAACTCTCTGAATAATATGCTGGGTACTTGTGAATGCTACCAACAGGCTTGTGAGTGAGCTTGAAAGTGATCCTCTACTCATCAAGACTTCAGAGGCCTGCAGCCCCAACCAATACCCTGACTGCAACCTTCTGAGAGGTGCTCTGAAATATTTCAAGACAATGTCAATTACCAAATAATAAGCAAAAATCAAGAATTTCCCAATATGGCAATGTAATTCCATTAAAGAAAAACTTAAAAGTGAAGACTCATTCAAATTACAAAAGAAAAGCAATGCTGTTAAGCCTCCATGATATAAAAATGTCTTCCAAAGCAAAGCCAATGGCAACAAAAATAAGAAATTATACTTAGAAAAAATATTAACTGAGAAAATGGAGAGTATCACATTCCTGATATAAAAGACCTAATATAGCATAGAGTTCATGATAAATAAAGTGAAATTACAGATATCAAAATCATACATTGATTGTTAAATGAGGAAAAGTCTGAATTTTATGTTAACATCTATAATTTGTAAATAAGACTCAAGAGCACAGGTGTACTTCATCCTGAGGAGAAGAGGGATCCAGACCATTCCCAGGACATTCACTTTTCTCCTTTGCCTATTCTATTAATATTAACAAGTCTTCAGAGATTGGGACAACATGGACAATGAGCTTTGGGCGTTAAGCTCTAAGGTCATACTGTTGTAAATAATTGGTCAGTGCCTCCACCTCATTATTTTGCCAGTTCTTTTTTTCATATTTATTTATTTAAATTGGAGGATATTTACTTTACAATACTGTGGTAGTTTTTGCCTTACATCGACATGAATCAGCCGCAGGTGCACATGTGTCTCTTTTCTTGAGCCCCCTTCTCATTTCCCTGCCCACCCTATCTCTCTGAATTGTCCCAGAGCACCGGCTTTGAGTATCCTGCTTCATGCATTGAACTTGCCCTGGTCATCTATTTTACATATGGTAATATATATGTTTCAATGCTATTCTCTCAAATCATCTTACCCTGTCATTCCCCCACATAGTCCGAAAGTTTATTATTTACATCTATGTCTATTTTGCTGCCTTGCATGTAGGATCGTNCTACACACACACACACACACACACACACACACACACACACACACACACAAGTGAACCAAAACCACATTTTTAAAAACTCTTTAAGAGATAAGACCACGAAGAAACCTAAAGAAAATAGATTTTGGAGTGAGTGGATTCTGCTCTAGTTAGCATAAATCAGAAATACAGGAAACATTTCCTCAATTTGTCCATGGAATAGCTGCAGGTTGTCCTGATATTGATGGAGAGGTTCTCCTAGTGTATCAGAAACCAGGGATATACTTGAGACTGCATGACCACAGTAGTATAGATGGGTCTGCAGATGTACCCAATGGAGAGGAAGGTCTACCCATTTGTGAGACTATATTTGGGATATTTTATTAGATCATGGTGGTGAGATTAATTTAGGACTATGTTGGAAACAGATGAACAGGACCTGAGTCTTAGAGCACAATATTCTTATAAAGGATGAGGCTTGGCTGATAAGCAGTTTCTCAAATGTTTCCAATGGTCCCAAATCCTGGTTTTCATGCCCTTGCAAATTTCCCTCTCATTGACTATGAGGTGTACATAGTGATGTGATTATAAGAGAGAGAATGTGGAAGAAATATTTGAAAGTCTCCTCAGGAATTGGAGTAAAAAAAATCTGAATTTCTTCTTGCTGCCTATCTCTTTAGGTTGATAGAATCCAACTTCCATGTTGTGCACTGTTCCTTCAGGGATCGACATACCAAGGACCCTTGAGAACTCTCTGAATAATATGCTGGGTACTTGTGAATGCTACCAACAGGCTTGTGAGTGAGCTTGAAAGTGATCCTCTACTCATCAAGACTTCAGAGGCCTGCAGCCCCAACCAATACCCTGACTGCAACCTTCTGAGAGGTGCTCTGAAATATTTCAAGACAATGTCAATTACCAAATAATAAGCAAAAATCAAGAATTTCCCAATATGGCAATGTAATTCCATTAAAGAAAAACTTAAAAGTGAAGACTCATTCAAATTACAAAAGAAAAGCAATGCTGTTAAGCCTCCATGATATAAAAATGTCTTCCAAAGCAAAGCCAATGGCAACAAAAATAAGAAATTATACTTAGAAAAAATATTAACTGAGAAAATGGAGAGTATCACATTCCTGATATAAAAGACCTAATATAGCATAGAGTTCATGATAAATAAAGTGAAATTACAGATATCAAAATCATACATTGATTGTTAAATGAGGAAAAGTCTGAATTTTATGTTAACATCTATAATTTGTAAATAAGACTCAAGAGCACAGGTGTACTTCATCCTGAGGAGAAGAGGGATCCAGACCATTCCCAGGACATTCACTTTTCTCCTTTGCCTATTCTATTAATATTAACAAGTCTCCAGAGATTGGGACAACATGGACAATGAGCTTTGGGCGTTAAGCTCTAAGGTCATACTGTTGTAAATAATTGGTCAGTGCCTCCACCTCATTATTTTGCCAGTTCTTTTTTTCATATTTATTTATTTAAATTGGAGGATATTTACTTTACAATACTGTGGTAGTTTTTGCCTTACATCGACATGAATCAGCCGCAGGTGCACATGTGTCTCTTTTCTTGAGCCCCCTTCTCATTTCCCTGCCCACCCTATCTCTCTGAATTGTCCCAGAGCACCGGCTTTGAGTATCCTGCTTCATGCATTGAACTTGCCCTGGTCATCTATTTTACATATGGTAATATATATGTTTCAATGCTATTCTCTCAAATCATCTTACCCTGTCATTCCCCCACATAGTCCGAAAGTTTATTATTTACATCTATGTCTATTTTGCTGCCTTGCATGTAGGATCGTTACCATTTTTCAAAATTCCATATATATATGTTAATACACTGTATTGATGTTTCTCTTTCTGACTTACCTCATTCTGAATAATAGGCTCCAGTTTCATCTACCTCATTAGAACTGACTCAAATGCATTCCTTTTTATAGCTGAGTAATATTCTATTGTGTATCTATACCACTGCATCCTTATCCATTCATCTGCCTATGGACATCTAGGTTGCTTCCTTGTCCTAACTATTGTGGCTCCATGTCTGTGTCCATCCTTTGTAGGAACCTGCATCAGAAGGTCCAGCCTGAGTCTGTCTTCCTGCCTGTCCTGAGGAGGGACCCTGAGACTTCATCACACACCAGGCAGGAAAGGGGCAGTGAGTCTTTGCTCCTTAGTCATATTCCAGCAGAGATGCAGCCCAAGCTAGTAAGTACTGAGGGAGACAGTGATGGATGAAAGGAGTGTTGAAAAGGTATTTCCTCTTCAAGAAGAATAAACATAATGGTTGTTATAGAAAGATGCTGTTGTTGTTCAGTTGCTCAGTCATATCTGACTCTTTACAACCCCACATACTACAGCACACCAGGCTTCCCTGTCCTTCACTGTCTCCTGGAGTCTGCTCAAACTCATGTCCATTGAGTCAGTGACATCCAACCATCTCATCCTCTGTTGCCCCCTTCTCTTCCTGCCCTCAGTCTTTCCTAGCATCAGGGCATCAATCNGGAGAGTATCACATTCCTGATATAAAAGACCTAATATAGCATAGAGTTCATGATAAATAAAGTGAAATTACAGATATCAAAATCATACATTGATTGTTAAATGAGGAAAAGTCTGAATTTTATGTTAACATCTATAATTTGTAAATAAGACTCAAGAGCACAGGTGTACTTCATCCTGAGGAGAAGAGGGATCCAGACCATTCCCAGGACATTCACTTTTCTCCTTTGCCTATTCTATTAATATTAACAAGTCTTCAGAGATTGGGACAACATGGACAATGAGCTTTGGGCGTTAAGCTCTAAGGTCATACTGTTGTAAATAATTGGTCAGTGCCTCCACCTCATTATTTTGCCAGTTCTTTTTTTCATATTTATTTATTTAAATTGGAGGATATTTACTTTACAATACTGTGGTAGTTTTTGCCTTACATCGACATGAATCAGCCGCAGGTGCACATGTGTCTCTTTTCTTGAGCCCCCTTCTCATTTCCCTGCCCACCCTATCTCTCTGAATTGTCCCAGAGCACCGGCTTTGAGTATCCTGCTTCATGCATTGAACTTGCCCTGGTCATCTATTTTACATATGGTAATATATATGTTTCAATGCTATTCTCTCAAATCATCTTACCCTGTCATTCCCCCACATAGTCCGAAAGTTTATTATTTACATCTATGTCTATTTTGCTGCCTTGCATGTAGGATCGTTACCATTTTTCAAAATTCCATATATATATGTTAATACACTGTATTGATGTTTCTCTTTCTGACTTACCTCATTCTGAATAATAGGCTCCAGTTTCATCTACCTCATTAGAACTGACTCAAATGCATTCCTTTTTATAGCTGAGTAATATTCTATTGTGTATCTATACCACTGCATCCTTATCCATTCATCTGCCTATGGACATCTAGGTTGCTTCCTTGTCCTAACTATTGTGGCTCCATGTCTGTGTCCATCCTTTGTAGGAACCTGCATCAGAAGGTCCAGCCTGAGTCTGTCTTCCTGCCTGTCCTGAGGAGGGACCCTGAGACTTCATCACACACCAGGCAGGAAAGGGGCAGTGAGTCTTTGCTCCTTAGTCATATTCCAGCAGAGATGCAGCCCAAGCTAGTAAGTACTGAGGGAGACAGTGATGGATGAAAGGAGTGTTGAAAAGGTATTTCCTCTTCAAGAAGAATAAACATAATGGTTGTTATAGAAAGATGCTGTTGTTGTTCAGTTGCTCAGTCATATCTGACTCTTTACAACCCCACATACTACAGCACACCAGGCTTCCCTGTCCTTCACTGTCTCCTGGAGTCTGCTCAAACTCATGTCCATTGAGTCAGTGACATCCAACCATCTCATCCTCTGTTGCCCCCTTCTCTTCCTGCCCTCAGTCTTTCCTAGCATCAGGGCATCAATCTATTCGGGTTTGGAACAGAGCCCTTTGAAGTTTATGTTCACAGTCCTGGTTGGGGTGTGAGAACCTTCATTTAGAGTTCTGCTTCCACCTTCATTGGTTCTAGCTATGGCTAGCTGGCATCCGTTGAACCAGAGGAGCAGCAAGTGGGTCTCTGTAAACTTCCCCCTAAGTACTTCAGTTCATTATGAGAGAGGTATTGAAGATGAAGACAAGATGACATGAATCATAATATATACTGTTATGGAAGGCTTCCTAAGTGTCAGATTCTGAAGTATGTGTTTTCTCTCCTGTTTCATTTCATCTGAAGAATCTCTTCCAAAATACAGGTGCACACATTATTATTAACTGGAGGAAAGAAGCACAGCATTCTATGTAACATGTGCAAGATCATGAGTTAGAAAATGTTAAAACCAAGTTTGAAATCAGTCAGTCTGGTCACACTGACTACAGATACAGGGCACCTGGGCAGTCTTCCTGTTTTCACCCAGTCATGTCACTTTCCGTCAGTCCTGGCAGAGACTCCCTGTTCAATGTGCCCTTCCCCTTTGTAGTTTTCTGGAGAACACAGTGGAGGGCAGTAGGTAGCACTTGCTGCAGCAACTGTAAGGAGAACGTCTGTGGTCACAGGCAAACACCATAGAAACAATTGGCACCTGTTGCTCCATGGTAGATCTCTCTGCTAACTCTGTTTCTGAAGTTCACTTCACCTGTCCACTTTCTCCTCTGTATTTATAATCAGTTGCCTCAATCATAAAAGGCGACACAAAATCAGAGTCTTGGCTTTTACCTATTCAGGAAAATGAAAATCTTAAAAAAAAAAAACTGATATGCCTCTGTGTTTATTTATTTATTTTTTATTTATTTTTATTTTTTTTTCCTTTTAATACTTTATTCTATTTTACAGTACTGTATTGGTTTTGCCATACATTGACATGAATCATCCACAGGTGTACACGATCTCCCCATGCCGAAGCCCCCTCCCAGCTCCCTCCCCACCCCACCTCCCC
>SJYW01021437.1:16497-31988 GCA_006410735.1 Raphicerus campestris | reverse complement strand
GTGGTACATATACACAATGGAGTATTACTCAGCCCTTAAAAAGAATAAGTTTGACTCAGTTCTAATGAGATGGATGAAACTGGAGCCGATTATACAGAGTGAAGTAAGCCAGAAAGAAAAACACCAATACAGTATACTGACACATATATATGGAATTTAGGAAGATAGTAATGATGACCCTGTAAGTGAGACAATATAGGAGACACAAAAGTATAGAACGGACTTTTGACATCTGGGGGAGAGGGAGAGGGTGGGATGATTTGGGAGAATGACACTGAAACATGTATACTATCATATAAGAAATGAAGCGCCAGTCTATGTTCAATGCCTCTGTGTTTAGACTGAGATACCTCTGTTTAAAGTTGTGCCTCTGCTTGAAATTTTGACATTTAGGGCATGGGACTCAGAGAAGAGAAACTTAATTTTGAATCCTGTGTGCCACACACATTCTTGATATATTATGGGACAATTTCTCAGAATCTGTGAGATTTAAAATTTTCAACTGAGTTGATTCCTCATTGATACAAACCCACTGAATTAGAACTAAATGAATAATTGTTGCCCTCTATGCAATAACTCTGTGACAGATGCATTAAGAAAAAGGGCAAAATACATTTTTACATTTGTTACTAATAATGATAATGCTAATTCTCATGTTATCAGATTGAAGTATCCGTCTATCTGATGTTGTGGTTTCCCTACATCTCTGACAAGGCATATTATTTTTCTTTATATAAGAAGAGAAATGTCTGAGGCTCATTTATTTCTGATTCCTCAGAGCCTATACCTTGATGGCACAGAGGAGGCACAAGAAATAAAAAATCTTCTGTTGTGTTAAATAAGCCCTTCCATTTTTCATAGAAACAAAGTATGGGCAATATGGTTTCCACACAATGACCATTTGTGCCAGTGTTTTCATCCTTTCCAGAATGTCCCATAGGACTCGAGACAAGACAAAATAGTGCTTGTTTCTGTCCATGTCATAGGCTTTCTTTGGGACCTATTGTTTTACATTTAATAGCACCAGCAGCATTCAATCATTGAAAAGCCATTGCAGAAATTTTCATAAATAAGAGGAAAAGAGTTAGAAAAGAAGGCACATCTTAATGGATGGCTGAGACACATTTTAGTATTTCATGTTATTTATGCTCCAACTTGAGACAGAAAAGGCTTTGATCTCTCTGCCATATAATCCATGAAAGGTCATTAAACTGAGGAGATTTTATATTATTAATACACATGCTATCCCAATAATGATTGAAATTCTTTATATTAAAACAAATGACCAAGTATTAATTAGGTTCCAAATTTCCCTTAGGTGCTACATGTGTTCTGGAAGTGGTTATTAGACTGTTTTATTTCCAAGAAGGAACAGAAGCACAGAGAGGTTGGGAGATTTGCACACACTCCTCTGATAGGAAGTAAAAGACCCAGGACTCAATATGCTTATTTCTTCTGCACCAGTTCTCTGTCACCTCCATACAGTTAAGAAATACTACTTTTCAAACCTATTTTGGCCCCTGAGGTGAAATGAAGGTAGAAGAATTGATTCATCCTTTTTGGTTCAGGGGCTTCTCTGTGAATTATGGGACTGACGCAGCAGTTTACAGAGGCCATCATGGCCCTAACATGAAGGATTATAGGGTTTTCAATGACTCCTCATGCACTATGCCTTCCAGTTTTGAATGTAAAGTTGAAAAGATTTCCTATACAAGATGAAAATATCAAATGCAGCTATTATGAAATTATCACAAGACAGGCTTCAAGGATATTTTCAAGAGATAGGTTAATAAAAGAGAATGCAGTTGGCAGAAAACGATTTTTGTTTTGAAAAAATGTATGCAATTAATATTAGTAAAACGATTATGCACCAACTGTTGAAACTGGGAAGACTATCACTCACATATGATATACAAAGAAGTATGATACAGAAAGAAGTATAAAATTTTCATAGGACTGTTACAAGCAGAAACTGATATAAATAAAAATATATTAAATGTAAATTAAATGTTTAATATATCAATAAAATATATTAAATCATATTTAAATATAAGATAAAAGCTATATTGGAAATTTGTTAAATTTATAATAATGTATATAGTATAAATTTATTAACTGAAGAAAACGGCTTTTTGTGTGTGTCAGGAAAATGTTTGAAGTATTGTTTGTAGTTCACAAAGAGACTTAACCAAAACATTGTGGTAAGCAAGTTTATTTCAGGGGCAATATGGATAGTATTCTGTTTAGAGAAGATTTTACAAAAGCTGGTTATAGATACATAAATGAATATTGACATTATGAAAGCATTTCTAAGGAAAGATACCCATCGAGATCATGATACTGGTTGCTTTTGGGGATGGGTTGCTTTTGTGTATGCTGAGGAATGGGATGGAGATGAGATGCCAAGAAAAGTTAAATTTTATCTTTAATGTTTCAAATCTCTATGAAATATGAGATTTGAAGCAAATATTGTTAAATGTATATACTGTAAAATAGGTAAGGATTATTGATGATAGCATTAACTAGTAATATTAATGGAGCTTTTACTAATGGTTGAGCAATGCTCTTTGGCAGTATTTATCAAGCCCAGCTTCACATTACAGTGGCAAATAAACTCACTTGTAGATCCTGAAATTGGTTCTAGGCTGAGGCTGGGGTAACCGAGTATTTTTTAAAAGACACATGTAAATTTGGAGAAGGAAATGGCAACCCACTCCAATATCCTTGCCCAGAAAATCCTATGGACAAACAAGTCTGACAGGCTATAGTCCATGGGGTCTCAAAGGGTCAGAGCCAACTTAGTGACTGAACAGCAATAAAAACAGCAACATGTAAATTATCAACCAACTGGAACTGAAAACCACTTGTTTAAACAATATTAATGATTTTTAAGACTTTCTTTCAATAATTCTATTAGTGGTTGGTTTAGTTGCTAAGTTGTGTCCAACTCTTGCAACCGCATGGACTAAACCCTACAAAGCTCCTCTGTCCATGGGATTCTCCAGGCTAGAATACTGCAGTGGGTAGCTTTTCCCTTCTCCAGGGGATCTCCCCAACCCAGGGATCAAACCCAGGTGTCCCGGATTGCAGGCGGATTCTTAACCAGCTGAGCCACAAGAGAAGCCCAAGAATACTTGGGCTAGGAGGGATAGGAGTGGGTATCCTATCCCTTCTCCAGTGGATCTTCCCCACCCAGGAATCGAACCAGGGTCTCATGCATTACAGGCAGATTTTATACCACCTAAGCTATGAGTCTGAGTGACCAGAGATAGTATAATAATTCTGTTAGGCAGATCCAATTATTTTTTTAAAATACTTTATTCTACTTTACAATACTGTATTGGTTTTGCCATACATTGACATGAAGCAACCACAGGTATACATGATCTCCCAATGCTGAAGCCCCCTCCCACCTCCCACCCCACACCATTTCTCAGGAGGCAGATCCAATTATTATCACAATTTTAGAGATCAGGAAATGGCCCAGAAGTGTTTACATTATACTAATTAGAATTTTTTCTCGGTTAAATCAGAATGTGAGTTGCTAAAATAATGAAGCTGAGTTACTTTCAGACAGCAGAAGTAAGAGAACTGTGATCCCTGTACCAGGAAGGGTTAACATGAAAATCTGTTAACTTGACCTAAGAAGGCTGGGTCCTGACCTGGCTGTGGGACCTTCCCTGGGGCTGAAGTCCTCTTCTGTAAATATGCAGGTTTATGATCAGGAGAACCAGACCATAAGGTATACAAAAAGGCACACAACATCAGTTAAATATTGGAAACGCAAGTCTAAAGCTACAAACAAGTTCACCTCACATCTCTTTGGATGACTTTTTAAAGAAAAAACTTAAAAGAAAACAAATGTTGGTGAGAATGTGGAAGTGAGGGGACACTTGCACCTGATCAGTGAGAATGAATATTGGTGCAGTCATTACAGGAAATAGGATGGAGTTCCTTAAAAGCTGAAAACTGAAACTAATTGAACTAGATCTAGCATAGGCTCCAGCAACCCCACTTCAAGGTAGGTGCCAAAGAAATAAAATTGGAACCTCAAACAGATAAACGCATTTCTTATCAATGTGCTGTTATTTGAAATAGTGAAAATATATAGTCTACTGACCAATGAATAGGTTAAAAAAAACAACTAATAATTCTGGTTATGCTCTTGAAATCTGCTAACAGAGATCTGCTTACCTGTTACTACACACACAAATAGAAACTCTATTTCTATTTGAGGTGACAGGTGTGTTAATTAGCTTAACTGTGGTAATCATTCCCAAGGTCCCTGTGTATTAAATCATCACTTTGTATATCTTTAAAAAGCCTTCATGTTGCACAACTCAAATATATGCAATTTTGTCAATCACTTCAGTAAACTGAAGAAAAGAAAATACAATGAAGTTGTATTATCCTGCTAGCACTAAAATAATGTCCAAAAATATTAACTGGTTTCTCGTATCAGACATTTAACTGAGACAGTAGTGAAACAAATAATCCTATATATAATGTAAAAATTTTAAGAAGGATTCTTAAATGTTGTTATTGTTTAAAAATTGAGAGTGCTCTGTATACTAGCAACATATTCATAGTCACCAATGCTGTATGATCATGAGTGCTTAAACTATACTGATCAAAATTTGAAGCACACCGAAGTAAAAAATGGGGCTTCCCAGGTGGCACTAGTGGTAAAAGAACCTGCCTGCCAATGCAGGAAACATAACAGATGTGGGTTCAATCCCTGGGTCAGGAAGATTGCCTGGAGGACTGCATGGCAACCCGCTCCAGTATTCTTGCCTGGAGAATCCTATGGACAGAGAAGCCTGGCAGGCTACAGTCCATAGGATCACAGAGTTGGGCACAACAGAAGCAACTTAGCAAAGTCAAAGATATAAATTTTATACTGAATGACTTTTGAAAAACAACTGCGGGACTTCCCTAGTGTTCCAGTGGCTGACTCTCCAATCTTAATACAGGGCACACTGGTTTGATCTTTGCTCCAGGAACTAGATCCCACATGCCCCAACTAAAGCTTCCTTATCTGCAAGGGAGATGAAAGATCCTGCCTGCCCACAATGAAGACCTGGCATGTATAAGTAAATAAATAAATATAAATTTTAAAAGAAGATAATTCTGATTTTTGAATAATCAATTATTTCATGAAGTAAGAAAGACAGGAGGAACAAAGGATGATCTAAAATTCTGAATGTAATATAAAAGCATGTTCTGGTTAGGAACATTCATTTTTCATTAGGATCCAAGTGATACTGTCCTGCATTACATAGAGATTTGTAAATATTCTAAATGAAGAAACTATCTAGAATTGTATCCAACTCTTTGCGACCCCATGGACTCTAGCCTGCCAGGCTCCTCCATCCGTGGGATTCTCCAGGCAAGAATACTGGAGTGGGTTGCCATTTCCCTCTCCAGGATATCTTCCCAATCCAGGGGTCAAACCCAGGTCTCCTGCATTGCAGGCAGACGCTTTACCATCTGAGCCACCAGGGAAGTTCATGAATAAAATAAGATATATATAAATATGTCCTAATTTCTTTACATTTGAATTATGTATTTTCTTAGAGGGAGAAGGAAATTTCTGATTCTGTATTATTTCTAAAGAAGTAGGCTGTATTTTACTGAGATCATGGATGTAATAACTCTAACATTATTGTTCCTTTCACTTTTATGTGGAGTTTTATAAAGTAAGAGTGTATAGACACAGGTGAATAACACAGAAACCAATGAGGGAACAATTCTAAACATAATTTATCACACTGAGAGATATTGCTGAAGGAAATGGGTGTATAATCTTAGAAACGAATTGCTTGAATCCAAAATATGAACACAGTCTCAATGCCTGTTTACTTATTTTCTTTGTTTCCAGTCCTCTATTCTTCTTCCAAAGGTGTCCAAGATACACAGAACTGGAAATCTAACAAGTGTCTCAGAATTCTTCCTCCTGGGCCTCTCAGATGATGCAGAACTGCAGCCTTTGCTCTTTATCCTCTTCCTGTCCATGTACCTGGTCACCGTGCTGGGGAACCTGCTCATCACATTAGCCGTCACCTCTGACCCCCGCCTCCACACCCCCATGTACTTCTTCCTCTCCAACCTGTCCTTGGTTGACATCGGTTTCATCTCCACCATAGTTCCCAAGATGATTGTGGACATCCAATCTGACAGCAGAGTCATCTCCTGTGAAGGATGCTTGATTCAGATGTCTATTTTTATCCTTTTTGCATGTATGGATTGTACGCTTCTTGCTGTGATGGCCTATGACAGGTTTGTGGCCATCTGTCACCCATTGCACTACACGGTCATCATGAACCCACGCCTGTTTTGCTCCTTAGTTTTGGTGTCCTTTTGTATTAGCCTTTTGGACTCCCAGGTGCACAATGTGATTGTGTTACAAATTACCTGTTTCAACGATGTAGAAATTTCTAGTTTCTTCTGTGATCCTTCTCAACTGCTCAACCTTGCTTGTTCTGACACTTTCACCAATAACATAGTCAGCTATACTATCGGTGCCTTGACTGGTTTTCTCTCTATGTCAGGAATCATTTTCTCTTACTATAAAATTCTTGTCTCCATTCTGAGAGTGCCCTCATCAGGTGGGATGTACAAAGCCTTTGCCACCTGTGGTTCTCACCTGGCAGTTGTTTGCTTATTTTATGGAACAGCCCTGGATGTGTACCTCAGCTCAGCCATCTCACAATCTCCCAGGAAGGATGCAGCAGCCTCAGTGGTGTACACTGTGGTCACCCCCATGCTGAACCCCTTCATCTACAGCCTGAGGAACAAAGAGATCAAAAGGGCCTTGTGGAGGTTCCTTAGCAGCACAAACTCATCTTAGGACATTGCAACTCATTTGAGTGTACACTAGAAAATGTAGCAAAACTGAATCTGGAGATCTNCCTGAGGAACAAAGAGATCAAAAGGGCCTTGTGGAGGTTCCTTAGCAGCACAAACTCATCTTAGGACATTGCAACTCATTTGAGTGTACACTAGAAAATGTAGCAAAACTAAATCTGGAGATCTAAAAATTCTACCTGTCTCATGACATCATTTTTATAGCTCTTATTGCCTTCATGCCTCTCCTTGCTTTCTACCTGAACATTACTTCTCTGCAGATTATTCCCCTGCCAATGCAGGAAACACAAGAGACACAGGTTCAATCCATGAGTCCAGAAGATCCCTGGAGGAGGAAATGGCAACCCACTCCAGTATTCTTGCCTGGGAAATCCCATGGACAGAGGATCCTCGTGGCCTACAGTCCATAGGGTCGCAAAGAATCAAACAAGACTGACCATGCACACACACACATGTTTTAACATGACAGTGGAGAGTTCTAAGATATTTTTTGTATCAAAATCCCTCCTTGATAGAATCTCATTGTATCTATGGAGATTCTATATTTTTATCTTTGGTAGCCCAAGCATCCTCAAAAGATGAATAATTCCCCTTTAATACACCAAAAATGTACAAATTTTCCAAGCTCTTATATATTTTCAAGAGTAAATTCTATTTTCAAACATGCTGTTATGTGAGCTGCAAGTCCCTGCTCCTCAGCCTTGGCTTCTATTGAAATCATCTGGGAATTTTAAAATACTGACCAATGGGTCTCACCACCAGAGTTTCTGATTCAACTGGACTTGGGTGTAGTCCAAGTACGAGGATTTAAAAAAGCTCTCAAGTGGTTCTAGTGTGTGCCCACTGTTGACAACTACTGATCCAAGCCAAGCCTCTCTTTCAAAGGTGAACTTTATGCCTTGGGTCCTAACGTTCCTCATGGACAAATGCTGAAGATCCAAGAGAGACCAGCGGTCAAAGGGGGAAGATATGAAGACACTGATGTGGTAATAAGCAATGTGTTTTCCCCATTATATCCAATAAATTTCTCCACATAGCTTCTCTACATCGTACACCTGGCCTTTACTTTAGGGTGGGGCATTTGAAATCACTTTCCATCTTGTGGCCTATGTTCCATCTTGTGTTCATCTTATATATTCAGCAGTGGCCTGCAAAGGTCTCTTCACTCTAAAAGCTCAACGAGTCCCTTTATACCCCTCCAGCCCTTGGTAGAGTAGCTTTGTCCTTCAGTTATGATCACTATGGCACCACTTTTTTCTTTCTTGACTTTCAGTCCTTCAATAACATTTTAACCAACTCTTCATATTAAATATTCATCTATAAACAGCTAATTGGTTTCTATTGCTTTTTTGACTGAATCTTTACTGATATTGTAGCATGGTATATAAAAGTACATTGTATGATGCCTGCAGTCCCATGATTATAAAACATGCACAGGTAAGAAGGGTGATTATCCATATGTCTTAGTCATGGGTAACCAACTGGAAAATAGGTGATGATATTATTTTTCCAATTACAACATGGCTCTAATGATGCCTAAAGATTATTAAATCACCCAAGTCATCACAACAAATGTATATTATTTCATTTTAAAATATATATATTTATTTATTTAATTGGAGGCTAATTACTTTACAATATTGTATTGGTTTTGCTATACATTGACATGACTCTGCCACGGGTGTACACGTGTTCCCCATCCGGAACCCCCTCCTACCTCCCTTCCCATCCCATCCCTTTGGGTAATCCCAGTGCACCAGCCCCAAGCACCCTGTATCATGCGTCGAACCTGGACTGGAGATTCGTTTCACATATGATAATATACACGTTTCAATGTCATTCTCCCAAATCATCCCACCCTCTCCCTCTCCCACAGAGTCCAAAAGACTGTTCTATACTTCTATGTCTCTTTTGCTGTCTTGCATAAAGGGTTATCGTTTCCATCTTTCTAAATTCCATATATGTGCATTCAGTTCAGTTTAGTGTCCAGTTGTGTCCGACTCTTTGCAACCCCATGAATTGCAGCACGCCAGGCCTCCCTGTCCATCACCAACTCCCAGAGTGCACTCAAACTCACGTCCAGTCAACTCTTCGTATGAGGTGCCCAAAGTACTGGAGTTTCAGCTTTAGCATCATTCCTTCCAAAGAAATCCCAGGACTAATCTCCTTTAGAATGGACTGGTTGGATTTCCTTACAGTCCAAGGGACTCTCAAGAGTCTTCTCCAACACCGCAGTTCAAAAGCATCAGTTCCTTGGCGCTCAGCTTTCTTCACAGTCCAACTCTCATATCCATACATGACTACTGGAAAAACCGTAGCCTTGACTACACAGATCTTTGTTGGCAAAGTAATGTCTCTGCTTTTGAATATGCTATCTAGGTTGATCATAACTTTCCTTCCAAGCAGTAGAACACTATATTGGTGTTTTTCTTTCTGGCTTACTTCACTCTGTATAATAGGGTCCAGTTTCACCCACCTCATTAGAACTGCCATATGACCCAGCAATCCCACTGCTGGGCATACACACTGAGGAAACCAGAATTGAAAGAGACTCATATACTACTGTTTATGATAGCCAGGACGTGGAAGCAACCTAGATGTCCATCAGCAGATGAATGGATAAGAAAGCTGTTGTACATATACACAATGGAATATTACTCAGCCATTAAAAAGAATAAATTTGAATCAGTTCTTCTTTTATATTACTGTAGGACTGCAAAGGACCACATTGTCAGAAAGGAGAGTGTTTCCTTTGAGCAGTGGCATCTTGGTTAGGACTTCACCAAGCTTCCCAGTCTTCAGTCAGGATAACTCAGTTTTGGGGTTCCTTTTGTTTTCTACAAAATGAGCTTTTGAAACTCCTAAGAGATGCCACACATCATTTTTGTGGTAGTTATCTTGGTGTTCTGAAAGCTTTCCATAACTAAATTAATTTGCTTTACATTTTCCAACCAAGGATAAACAGTTATCCACTGCATTGATTGAAACGTAAATAGTAAAGAAGGGAATCCATGTAACAGAAGATGAATTCATATTATTCAGTGGGAAAAGATATAGTACATTAAAAGTACTAGTACTTTTAAAATATTATGTTAAATATATTTTCTAAAATATTATGTTTATTCTCCATTCATTTCAGCAAATGATAGGCAAGGAATTGTGGAAAAAGCCAAAGGAAATTTGCTTTTCTGTGTATATGGTTTAATTTCAAGGATGTTCTGTAAAATTTTTTAGCTGTTATTTTTAGACGGCACCATCTTAAAATTTCTAAAGATAAGTAAACATATGTATTTTTCAATTTCAGAATATTATAATGGAATATGCACAATTGATTATTAATCTTAAATTTCTACAATATTCANGGACTTGGGTGTAGTCCAAGTACGAGGATTTAAAAAAGCTCTCAAGTGGTTCTAGTGTGTGCCCACTGTTGACAACTACTGATCCAAGCCAAGCCTCTCTTTCAAAGGTGAACTTTATGCCTTGGGTCCTAACGTTCCTCATGGACAAATGCTGAAGATCCAAGAGAGACCAGCGGTCAAAGGGGGAAGATATGAAGACACTGATGTGGTAATAAGCAATGTGTTTTCCCCATTATATCCAATAAATTTCTCCACATAGCTTCTCTACATCGTACACCTGGCCTTTACTTTAGGGTGGGGCATTTGAAATCACTTTCCATCTTGTGGCCTATGTTCCATCTTGTGTTCATCTTATATATTCAGCAGTGGCCTGCAAAGGTCTCTTCACTCTAAAAGCTCAACGAGTCCCTTTATACCCCTCCAGCCCTTGGTAGAGTAGCTTTGTCCTTCAGTTATGATCACTATGGCACCACTTTTTTCTTTCTTGACTTTCAGTCCTTCAATAACATTTTAACCAACTCTTCATATTAAATATTCATCTATAAACAGCTAATTGGTTTCTATTGCTTTTTTGACTGAACCTTTACTGATATTGTAGCATGGTATATAAAAGTACATTGTATGATGCCTGCAGTCCCATGATTATAAAACATGCACAGGTAAGAAGGGTGATTATCCATATGTCTTAGTCATGGGTAACCAACTGGAAAATAGGTGATGATATTATTTTTCCAATTACAACATGGCTCTAATGATGCCTAAAGATTATTAAATCACCCAAGTCATCACAACAAATGTATATTATTTCATTTTAAAATATATATATTTATTTATTTAATTGGAGGCTAATTACTTTACAATATTGTATTGGTTTTGCTATACATTGACATGACTCTGCCACGGGTGTACACGTGTTCCCCATCCGGAACCCCCTCCTACCTCCCTTCCCATCCCATCCCTCTGGGTAATCCCAGTGCACCAGCCCCAAGCACCCTGTATCATGTGTCGAACCTGGACTGGAGATTCGTTTCACATATGATAATATACACGTTTCAATGTCATTCTCCCAAATCATCCCACCCTCTCCCTCTCCCACAGAGTCCAAAAGACTGTTCTATACTTCTATGTCTCTTTTGCTGTCTTGCATAAAGGGTTATCGTTTCCATCTTTCTAAATTCCATATATGTGCATTCAGTTCAGTTTAGTGTCCAGTCGTGTCCGACTCTTTGCAACTCCATGAATTGCAGCACGCCAGGCCTCCCTGTCCATCACCAACTCCCAGAGTGCACTCAAACTCACGTCCAGTCAACTCTTCGTATGAGGTGCCCAAAGTACTGGAGTTTCAGCTTTAGCATCATTCCTTCCAAAGAAATCCCAGGACTAATCTCCTTTAGAATGGACTGGTTGGATTTCCTTACAGTCCAAGGGACTCTCAAGAGTCTTCTCCAACACCGCAGTTCAAAAGCATCAGTTCCTTGGCGCTCAGCTTTCTTCACAGTCCAACTCTCATATCCATACATGACTACTGGAAAAACCGTAGCCTTGACTACACAGATCTTTGTTGGCAAAGTAATGTCTCTGCTTTTGAATATGCTATCTAGGTTGATCATAACTTTCCTTCCAAGCAGTAGAACACTATATTGGTGTTTTTCTTTCTGGCTTACTTCACTCTGTATAATAGGGTCCAGTTTCACCCACCTCATTAGAACTGCCATATGACCCAGCAATCCCACTGCTGGGCATACACACTGAGGAAACCAGAATTGAAAGAGACTCATATACTACTGTTTATGATAGCCAGGACGTGGAAGCAACCTAGATGTCCATCAGCAGATGAATGGATAAGAAAGCTGTTGTACATATACACAATGGAATATTACTCAGCCATTAAAAAGAATAAATTTGAATCAGTTCTTCTTTTATATTACTGTAGGACTGCAAAGGACCACATTGTCAGAAAGGAGAGTGTTTCCTTTGAGCAGTGGCATCTTGGTTAGGACTTCACCAAGCTTCCCAGTCTTCAGTCAGGATAACTCAGTTTTGGGGTTCCTTTTGTTTTCTACAAAATGAGCTTTTGAAACTCCTAAGAGATGCCACACATCATTTTTGTGGTAGTTATCTTGGTGTTCTGAAAGCTTTCCATAACTAAATTAATTTGCTTTACATTTTCCAACCAAGGATAAACAGTTATCCACTGCATTGATTGAAACGTAAATAGTAAAGAAGGGAATCCATGTAACAGAAGATGAATTCATATTATTCAGTGGGAAAAGATATAGTACATTAAAAGTACTAGTACTTTTAAAATATTATGTTAAATATATTTTCTAAAATATTATGTTTATTCTCCATTCATTTCAGCAAATGATAGGCAAGGAATTGTGGAAAAAGCCAAAGGAAATTTGCTTTTCTGTGTATATGGTTTAATTTCAAGGATGTTCTGTAAAATTTTTTAGCTGTTATTTTTAGACGGCACCATCTTAAAATTTCTAAAGATAAGTAAACATATGTATTTTTCAATTTCAGAATATTATAATGGAATATGCACAATTGATTATTAATCTTAAATTTCTACAATATTCATGAAATGCCTTTCCATGATGTATAACACTGGCAAAATAGGGTAAATACCCCATGTCTGAGGTCAGGGGCAGCGGCCATGGGTGCCAGGCTGAGATGGCACAGGAATGGCTGAGAGGAGCCACCCATGTCCTAGGTCAGGGAAGACTGCCCAGGGAGCAACCCCACGTCCAAGGAGCAGTGGCTGCATGGGCGCAGGAGGGCCGAGAGGAGCCACTCCACGTTCAAGGTCAGGAGATGTGGCGGTGAGGTGATACCCCTCTTCCAAGGAAAGGAGCAGAGGCTGCGGTTTGCTGGAGTAGCCATGAAGAGATATCCCATGTTCAAGGTAAGAGGAACCCAAGTAAGACAGTAAGTGTTGCAAGAGGGCATCAGAGGGCAGACACACTGAAACCATAATCACAGAAAACTAGTCAATCTAATCACACGGACCACAGCCTGGTCTAACTCAGTGAAACTAAGCCATACTCTGTGGGACCACCCAAGGTGGGAGGGTCATAATGGAGAGGTCTGACAGAATGTGGTCCACTGGAGAAGGGAATGGCAAACCACTTCAGGATTCTTGCCTTGAGAACCCCATGAACAGTATGAAAAAGCAAAATGATAGGATACTGAAAGAGGAACTCCCTAGGTCAGTAGGTGCCCAATATGCTACTGGGGATCAGTGGAGAGATAACTCCAGAAAGAATGAAGGGATGGAGCCAAAGCAAAAACAATACCCAGCTGTGGATGTAACTGGTGATAGAAGCAAGGTCCAATGCTGTAAAGAGCAATAATGCATAGGAACCTGGAATGTTAGGTCCACGAATCAAGGCAAATTGGAAGTGGTCAAACAGGAGATGACAAGAGTAGAACGTCTACATTCTAGGAATCAGCAAACTAAAATGGACTGGAATGGGTGAATTTAACTCAGATGACCATTATATCTACTACTGTGGGCAGGAATCCCTTAGAAGAAATGGAGTAGCCATCATGGTCAACAAAAGAGTCCAAAATGCAGTACTTGGATGCAATCTCAAAAACGACAAAATGATCTCTGTTCGTTTCCTGGGCAAACCACTCAATGTCACGGTAATCCAAGTCTATGCGCCAAACAGTAATGCTAAAGAAGCTGAAGTTGAACGGGTCTATGAAGACCTACAAGACCTTTTAGAACTAACATCCCAAAAAGATGTCCTTTTCATTATAGGGGACTGGAATTCAAAAGTAGGAAGTCACGAGACACCTGGAGTAACAGGCAAATTTACCCTTGGAGTACGGATTGAAGCAGGGCAAAGGGTAATAGAGTTTTGCCAAGAGAACGCACTGGTCATAGCAAACACCCTCTTCCAACAATACAAGAGAAGACTCTACACATGGACATCACAAATGGGCAACACCAAAATCAGACTGATTATATTCTTTGCAGCCAAAGATGGAGAAGCTCTATACAGTCAGCAAAAACAAGACTGGGAGCTGACTGTGGCTCAGATCATGAACTCCTTATTGCCAAATTCAGACTTAAATTGAAGAAAGTAGGGAAAACCGCTAGACCATTCAGATATGACCTAAATCAAATCCCTTATGATTATACAGTGGACATGAGAAATAGATTTAAGGGACTAGATTTGATAGAGTGCCTGATGAACGAGGGATGGAGGTTTGTGACATTGTACAGGAGACAGGGATCAAGATCATCCCCATGGAAAAGAAATGCAAAAAAGCAAAATGGCTATCTGGGGAGGCCTTACAAATAGCTGAGAAAAGAAGAGAAGTGAAAAGCAAAAGAGACAAGGAAAGATATAAGCATCTGAATGCAGAGTTCCAAAGAATAGCAAGAAGAGAAAAGAAAGCCTTCCTCAGCGATCAATGCAAAGAAATAGAGGAAAACAACAGAATGGGAAAGACTAGAGATCTCTTCAAGAAAATTTGAGATACCAGGGAACATTTCATGTAAAGATGGGCTCAATAAAGGACTGAAATGGTATGGACCTAACAGAAGCAGAAGATATTAAGAAGAGGTGGCAAGAATACACAGAAGAACTCTACAAAAAAGATCTTCACAAACAAGATAACCACGATGATGTGATCACTCACCTAGAGCCAGACATCCTGGAATGTGAAGTCAAGTGGGCCTTAGCATCACTATGAACAAAGCGAGTGAAGGTAATGGAATTCCAGTGGAGCTATTTCAAATCCTGAAAGATGGTGCTGTGAAAGTGCTGCACTCAATATGCCAGCAAATTTGGAAAATTCAGCAGTGGCCATAGGACTGGAAAAGTTCAGTTTTCATCCCAATCCCAAAGAGAGGCAATGCCAAAGAATGCTCAAACTACCACACAATTGCACTCATCTCACATGCTAGTAAAGTAATGCTCCAAATTCTATAAGCCAGGCTTCAGCAATACGTGAACCATGAACTTCCTGATGTTTACGCTGGTTTTAGAAAAGGCAGAGGAACCAGAGATCAAAGTGCCAACATCTGCTGGATCATCAAAAAAGCAAGAGAGTTTCAGAAAAACACCTATGTCTGCTTTATTGACTATGCCAAAGCCTTTGACTGTGTGGATCACAATAAATTGTGGAAAATTCTGAAAGAGATGGGAATACCAGACCACCTGACCCGCCTCTTGAGAAATCTGTATGCAGGTCAGGAAGCAACAGTTAGAACTGGACATGGAACAACAGACTGGTTCCAAATAG
>SJYW01021435.1:0-10089 GCA_006410735.1 Raphicerus campestris | reverse complement strand
AAAATTTAAAAAAAGAGAGAAAAGCCACTTCCAAAAGGTTGTGTTATGATTCCATTTATATAAGCTTTTTTGAAAAAAAATTTTAGAAATGGAGAGCAGATTAGAGGCTTGCACAGTGGTGGAGCCTGAGAAGATGGAGGTGAGTAGTGTGGTCTTTAAAGGACAATGCCAGGGATTCTAGTGGTGGTGGAACTTTTCAGTGTCTTGACTGTGATAGTGGATTCAGGGACCCANAGAGCAGATTAGAGGCTTGCACAGTGGTGGAGCCTGAGAAGATGGAGGTGAGTAGTGTGGTCTTTAAAGGACAATGCCAGGGATTCTAGTGGTGGTGGAACTTTTCAGTATCTTGACTGTGATAGTGGATTCAGGGACCCACACATATGATAAAATTATATAGAACTAAATGCACACACCTGTGAATACAAAGTGAAGCTGAGGAAGTATGATTAAGATGAGAGGCTTGCCTCCGTGTCAATTCCAGGTTGCTGTGTTGTATAACAGTCTTGTTACTATTTGTGGGAAACTGGGTTAAGGGTACATGCAGTCTCCCTGAATTATTCCTTAGAATCCCATATAAGTCTAAAATTATTTCCATAAGACTTTCAATTAAAAATGGCAGAAGTCACCTAAAGATAGAAATTGAATTTTCTGGAGAAGGTTTCGTCTGGATTTGTATTGTATTGAAGAGGAGCTATTTGAATTCAAGAAGATTTGGAGCTTGGGACATCAAAGACTGAGCTTTGCTTAAGAAGGAAGGCCGGATTATGTCTTAGATCCTTAATCTTCATGAAATTGTGGTGAAATCTGCACTTTTTTTTCATGCCCATTCAATACAGCTGCACTGTGTCATATCCATGACACCAAATGTCCTCTTTTCTTTCTTTCATGAGCCACATATGCGTGACTTTGTTCATTTTATGTTTGGTTAATGTACGTGTTCACTTGACCTTGGCACAATCAAGTGACGTTGATCACCGCTGAAGTTACTTTCTATGTTTGTTTATTTGTGATCTACCTCTCTGGAATGAATGCTCTGGAAGACAGAGTTTTGCTCATTTTCTGCAGTGATGTATCCTTATCTATTATCCAGAACTGTGACCAGCACATTGGAGAAGGCAATCGCACCCCACTCCAGTACTCTTGCCTGAAAAGTCCCATGGACAGAGGAGCCTGGTGGGCTGCAGTCCATGCGGTCACTAAGAGTCAGACACGACTTTTCACTTTCATGCATTGAAGAAGGAAATGGCAGCCCACTCCAGTGTTCTTGCCTGGAGAATCCCAAGGACGGGGGAGCCTGGTGGGCTGCCAGCTCCAGGGTCGTACAGAGTCGGACACGACTGAATCGACTCGGCGGCAGCAGCAGCAGTGGCCAGCACATGGTTTGGACACTTTCATTATTTTTCAGTTTTCTTCTTGTTTTTTTGGGGGGATGGGGAGTGGGGGGTTGTTATTATTCTCAAGTTCTTCTTTTGACTTATGGCTTCTATTCCTTATTTTTTCTTTAAACAATTTGAAAATAATTATCTGCAGCTCCCTTTCATATTGTTCCTTTAAGTCCATTTATTGAGAGGCTAATTCTTTTCTTAAACATCTGACGTGTGGTTAACGATTTTGTCAGAGAATTCATCTTCAGCCAATTTTCTGTGGCACCTTGGCTGCAGAAGCATTTCAGCTTTTCTTCTGCTAGGTTCTGTTTCCACTAGTCAGGCCAGTTTTTCTGTTAAATGCCTATCAGATGGGTGGTATGAATTTCGCCTTCCCACCACATTTGATACAGACTTGCAATTTTTGTTTCTTGCGTGGGTGATTTTTCCCACCATTTCCCAGGGTGGATGGCAAGGTTTTCTTGTAGTTCTCTGGGTGTGCAGGAGCTGTTTTAAATATGTTTGTCACTGATCAAACATATAGTCCTTCAAGGCTCCCTGCTTCAAGAAATGCTTCCTGTTCTTCCACTTATCTGGATCCAACCCCCACCTCCATTCTCCACTTGGGTTGACGCTTCCCCACCTCTAAGGCTTGTATCCAACTTTGAGTGTTTGACTTCATCTCACACTCACTTCTCTGATTTAGAGATCCCTCCTGGTTTCTGCGTCTGCCTTCTGTAACTTATTCTCTGTCAACTGTGAATAGATTATTTAGCTTTTTTGTTGTTGTTGTTATCTTTTATTCAGAATGTCCATATCCTTGGAGTGAGAGAGCATTCACCTCCCTTCATCTCAGTGCCCCGGACTCTCATCCTATGGGTATACTTCTTACTGGAGACTCTCAGCCCCTAAACTAGAGNGTTGTTGTTATCTTTTATTCAGAATGTCCATATCCTTGGAGTGAGAGAGCATTCACCTCCCTTCATCTCAGTGCCCCGGACTCTCATCCTATGGGTATACTTCTTACTGGAGGCTCTCAGCCCCTAAACTAGAGACTGTCAGCCAAAACCTCAAATATCCAAACCTGCAATGTGTCCCTAAGCCAAGCAATCCATCCAGAAGTCAGACCTGAGAGAAGAATAAGCCTGAGTCAAATGTGGAAGGATTGCTATTCAAGGCTAACTTATTCACAGGGACCAAAATCCAATGAAAGGAATTATTGGTTGTCTCTGGCTTATATTCAGTCCCTGCAGACTTGAGTGGGCTTCGCAGGTGGCTCAATGGGTGAAGAATCTGCCTGCAGTGCAGGAGACGCAGGAGATGTACGTTTGATCCCTGGGTTGAGAAGATCCCCTGGAGCAGGGCATGGCAGCCCATTCCAGTATTCTTGCCTGGAGAATCCCGTGAATGAGCCTGATGGACTATAATTCATAGTGTCACAAAGGGCTGGACACGACTGAAATGACTGAACACACACACACACACAGAGTCTTGAGTGGGAAGTGTTTCCTAAACTGACCTGTGCCAGACGGCTTAGCACATTACCACACGCTGGAGAGTAGGGAGTGATCGGGAGAGCATGTCTTTGAATGGAATGGCTTAGTTATTTTCTTTTTCCCAAATCTAGCTACACACATCTTAAGTGTACTGTTAAATTTGATGCATTAATTAGTTTAATCAGTTCTGACAAAAGTATCCATGTAACCCACGTTATCAAAATGTTGTTGTTCCGTTGCTAACAAATAACATAACGATCATTCCCAGATTTCTTTTGTGCGCTTTCCTTGTCAATCTCCAACTCTGCTTTCCAGAAAATCACTGTTCTTATGTCCATCACCATCACTTGGCCTAGTAGAATTCCATATGAATGGAAAGCTCGTGCCTGCCTTTCAAGCACAGTTTTTGTTTGAGATTCAGCCCTCTCATTCAAGGGGCTTCCCTGATGGCACAGTGGTAAAGAACTTGCCTGCCAGTACAGGAAACGAAAAAGACACAGGTTTGATCCCTGGGTCAGGAAGATCCCCTGGAGAAGGAAATAGAAACTCACTCTGGTATGAGTCAGACACGACTGAGCGACTGAACTGAACTGGTATTCATGCCTGAGAAACCCCATGGACATAGGAGCCTGGCAGGCTGTAGTCCATGGGGTTGCAAAGAGTTGGACAGGAATGAGTGCACACACACACACACACACACACACACACACACACATTCTCATACACACACACATATCATTCATAAGGGCTTCCCAGGGGGCACTAGTGGTAAAGAATCTGCCTGGCAATGCAGGAGACACAAGAGATGAGGGTTCAATCCCTGGATTGGGAGGATCTCCTGGAGGTGGTCATGGTAACCCACTTCAGTATTCTTGCCTGGAAAATTCCATGGACAGAGGAGCCTGGCAGGCTACAGTCCATGGGGCTGCAAAGAGTCAGACACAACTGAGCGTACTGTGCACCCATATCACTTGCTGAGAACATGTAATTCATTCCTTCTTNTGTTACTATTTGTGGGAAACTGGGTTAAGGGTACATGCAGTCTCCCTGAATTATTCCTTAGAATCCCATATAAGTCTAAAATTATTTCCATAAGACTTTCAATTAAAAATGGCAGAAGTCACCTAAAGATAGAAATTGAATTTTCTGGAGAAGGTTTCGTCTGGATTTGTATTGTATTGAAGAGGAGCTATTTGAATTCAAGAAGATTTGGAGCTTGGGACATCAAAGACTGAGCTTTGCTTAAGAAGGAAGGTCGGATTATGTCTTAGATCCTTAATCTTCATGAAATTGTGGTGAAATCTGCACTTTTTTTTCATGCCCATTCAATACAGCTGCACTGTGTCATATCCATGACACCAAATGTCCTCTTTTCTTTCTTTCATGAGCCACATATGCGTGACTTTGTTCATTTTATGTTTGGTTAATGTACGTGTTCACTTGACCTTGGCACAATCAAGTGACGTTGATCACCGCTGAAGTTACTTTCTATGTTTGTTTATTTGTGATCTACCTCTCTGGAATGAATGCTCTGGAAGACAGAGTTTTGCTCATTTTCTGCAGTGATGTATCCTTATCTATTATCCAGAACTGTGACCAGCACATTGGAGAAGGCAATCGCACCCCACTCCAGTACTCTTGCCTGAAAAGTCCCATGGACAGAGGAGCCTGGTGGGCTGCAGTCCATGGGGTCACTAAGAGTCAGACACGACTTTTCACTTTCATGCATTGAAGAAGGAAATGGCAGCCCACTCCAGTGTTCTTGCCTGGAGAATCCCAAGGACGGGGGAGCCTGGTGGGCTGCCAGCTCCAGGGTCGTACAGAGTCGGACACGACTGAATCGACTCGGCGGCAGCAGCAGCAGTGGCCAGCACATGGTTTGGACACTTTCATTATTTTTCAGTTTTCTTCTTGTTTTTTTGGGGGGATGGGGAGTGGGGGGTTGTTATTATTCTCAAGTTCTTCTTTTGACTTATGGCTTCTATTCCTTATTTTTTCTTTAAACAATTTGAAAATAATTATCTGCAGCTCCCTTTCATATTGTTCCTTTAAGTCCATTTATTGAGAGGCTAATTCTTTTCTTAAACATCTGACGTGTGGTTAACGATTTTGTCAGAGAATTCATCTTCAGCCAATTTTCTGTGGCACCTTGGCTGCAGAAGCATTTCAGCTTTTCTTCTGCTAGGTTCTGTTTCCACTAGTCAGGCCAGTTTTTCTGTTAAATGCCTATCAGATGGGTGGTATGAATTTCGCCTTCCCACCACATTTGATACAGACTTGCAATTTTTGTTTCTTGCGTGGGTGATTTTTCCCACCATTTCCCAGGGTGGATGGCAAGGTTTTCTTGTAGTTCTCTGGGTGTGCAGGAGCTGTTTTAAATATGTTTGTCACTGATCAAACATATAGTCCTTCAAGGCTCCCTGCTTCAAGAAATGCTTCCTGTTCTTCCACTTATCTGGATCCAACCCCCACCTCCATTCTCCACTTGGGTTGACTCTTCCCCACCTCTAAGGCCTGTATCCAACTTTGAGTGTTTGACTTCATCTCACACTCACTTCTCTGACTTAGAGATCCCTCCTGGTTTCTGCGTCTGCCTTCTGTAACTTTTTCTCTGTCAACGTGAATAGATTATTTAGCTTTTTTGTTGTTGTTATCTTTTATTCAGAATGTCCATATCCTTGGAGTGAGAGAGCATTCACCTCCCTTCATCTCAGTGCCCCGGACTCTCATCCTATGGGTATACTTCTTACTGGAGGCTCTCAGCCCCTAAACTAGAGACTGTCAGCCAAAACCTCAAATATCCAAACCTGCAATGTGTCCCTAAGCCAAGCAATCCATCCAGAAGTCAGACCTGAGAGAAGAATAAGCCTGAGTCAAATGTGGAAGGATTGCTATTCAAGGCTAACTTATTCACAGGGACCAAAATCCAATGAAAGGAATTATTGGTTGTCTCTGGCTTATATTCAGTCCCTGCAGACTTGAGTGGGCTTCGCAGGTGGCTCAATGGGTGAAGAATCTGCCTGCAGTGCAGGAGACGCAGGAGATGTACGTTTGATCCCTGGGTTGAGAAGATCCCCTGGAGCAGGGCATGGCAGCCCATTCCAGTATTCTTGCCTGGAGAATCCCGTGAATGAGCCTGATGGACTATAATTCATAGTGTCACAAAGGGCTGGACACGACTGAAATGACTGAACACACACACACACACAGAGTCTTGAGTGGGAAGTGTTTCCTAAACTGACCTGTGCCAGACGGCTTAGCACATTACCACACGCTGGAGAGTAGGGAGTGATCGGGAGAGCATGTCTTTGAATGGAATGGCTTAGTTCTTTTCTTTTTCCCAAATCTAGCTACACACATCTTAAGTGTACTGTTAAATTTGATGCATTAATTAGTTTAATCAGTTCTGACAAAAGTATCCATGTAACCCACGTTATCAAAATGTTGTTGTTCCGTTGCTAACAAATAACATAACGATCATTCCCAGATTTCTTTTGTGCGCTTTCCTTGTCAATCTCCAACTCTGCTTTCCAGAAAATCACTGTTCTTATGTCCATCACCATCACTTGGCCTAGTAGAATTCCATATGAATGGAAAGCTCGTGCCTGCCTTTCAAGCACAGTTTTTGTTTGAGATTCAGCCCTCTCATTCAAGGGGCTTCCCTGATGGCACAGTGGTAAAGAACTTGCCTGCCAGTACAGGAAACGAAAAAGACACAGGTTTGATCCCTGGGTCAGGAAGATCCCCTGGAGAAGGAAATAGAAACTCACTCTGGTATGAGTCAGACACGACTGAGCGACTGAACTGAACTGGTATTCATGCCTGAGAAACCCCATGGACATAGGAGCCTGGCAGGCTGTAGTCCATGGGGTTGCAAAGAGTTGGACAGGAATGAGTGCACACACACACACACACACACACACACACACACACATTCTCATACACACACACATATCATTCATAAGGGCTTCCCAGGGGGCACTAGTGGTAAAGAATCTGCCTGGCAATGCAGGAGACACAAGAGATGAGGGTTCAATCCCTGGATTGGGAGGATCTCCTGGAGGTGGTCATGGTAACCCACTTCAGTATTCTTGCCTGGAAAATTCCATGGACAGAGGAGCCTGGCAGGCTACAGTCCATGGGGCTGCAAAGAGTCAGACACAACTGAGCGTGCTGTGCACCCATATCACTTGCTGAGAACATGTAATTCATTCCTTCTTCTTACTGTGCAGTGTTCTACTATGTGAAAATACCACATTGATTATCCATTCTCTGATTGATAGACATTTGCTGTTTCCAGTTTGGGACTATTATGAGGAAGGCTACTATGGATATTCTTATATAGGTCTTTTTGTGAACATATACTTTGGTTTCTATTGGGTAAACACTTTGGGAAAAGTTGAATTGTTTAACTTTATAAGAACCTGCCAAAGAGTTTTCCAAAGTTATCAAATTTGTTGCTCCTTAATGACAATGTAGAGCTTCTCTGGTGACTCAGATGGTAAAGAATATGCCTGCATATTCTTTATGCAGGAAGATCCCCTGGAAAAGGGGGTAGCTACTCACTCCAGTATTCTTCCCATGGACAGAGGAGCCTGGTGGGCTACAGTCCATGGGGTCTCAAAGAATTGGACACGATTGAGTGACTAGCACTTCTGCTTTTAGTGGCAATTTATGAGTCCTTGTTGCTCCACAACATTTTCAACATTTGGACCTGCCAGCCTTTTAAATTATAGCCATTCCAGTCAATGTGTACAGGCATTTCTTTGTGATTTTAATTTCCTTTTTTTCTGATAATTAATGATGTTGGGAACTTTTCATCTACTTATTAGCATTTGTATATCTTTTTTGTGAGGTGTCTGCCCATGTCTTTTGCATTTTAAAAATTGAGTTGTTTTTTAATTATTATTGAGTTGTAGGGGTTCTTTATAAAATCTGGATGAAAATGCTTTGCCATTTTTACACTGTGGATATTTTAGCCCACCTGTGACTTGCTTTCCATTTTCTTTGTGGTATCGTTAGTAAGTAAAGATTTTAGTTTGGATGAACTGCAGTTGATCAGTCTTTTTTAATGTTCATTGCTTTTTATCCCCTAAGGATTCTTACTTATCCCGTCACAGAGAGAGCTTTCAGTGTTTCTTCTAGAAAACATATTCAACTTGTATATCTATTTTCTGCTTCAAATTATCTTTGGTGTATGATAAGAGGTAGTTATTGATATTCCTGTTATTTCATGTGGATAACTGGTTGTTCTCATTCTAAATGTTAGAAAAACTTCAAAGACTTTCTTTGGTCCTTTTTAGAATCTGAGAAACGATGCAAAAGAGACATCTTAGAATTACACCACCTGAAAAGTGAGATTATTTCGGTGGTTGGTTGCCTCCTAAGAAGAGTTGAAATTTCCTTCTAAGGAAATGTTGATTCTTTGGATGTTCTGATCTGGCTGTAAGCATGGCCTCCTGCAGGTCCCAGATAAATATCCTTGGGCATAGAGATACAGATACTGGAGGTTAGAAGTACCTCCGGGCTAACTGACATGGTGGGGTCCAACGTCTATAGGTAGGCTTTAACACATTTGCTGTAGAGAACTACAGTGCAACAAGCATCCTGAATTATACCATGATCATCATGATGTTTCTAAGATATTTTGAATTATGAAAGTCTTTTATTTGTTGCTGCTGCTGCTGCTAAGTCATTTCAGTCTTGTCTGACTCTGTGCAACCCCTCCAGGCAAGAACACTGGAGTGGGTTGCCATTCCCTTCTCCATTGTATGCAAAGTGAAAGTGAAGTCGCTCAGTCGTGTCCAACTCTTTGCGACCCCATGGACTGTAGCCCACCAGGCTCCTCCGTCCATGGGATTTTCCAGGCAAGAGTACTGGAGTGGGGTGCCATTGCCTTCTCCGTTGCATACATATTAACTTAAACATACAAATAAACCTCCACAATCTTATAACTCCAAATTGACTATCTTTAATCTTTATTCCTGGTCATTCCCATGTTTGCCATTAGGGACCTACTTCTATGTAAAGTAATTGTGTGTGAGTGCTTAGTCACTCAGTCATGTCTGACTCTTTGTGACGCCCTGGAGTATAGCCCAACAGGCTCCTCTGTCCATGGGATTATCCTAGCAAGAACACTGGAGTGGGTTGCCATTTCCTTCTCCAGGGGATAGTCCGGAACCAGGGATCGAACTCCCATCTCCTGCAGCTCCTACACCTGCAGGCAGATTCTTGAACACTAAGCCACCAGGGAAGCCCCCTTAAAGTAACTGTAGATTTTGCTTATTTGTCTTCTTTATTGTCCACTTGAGATTATATCCCCAAGTGCCTTCCCTGTAATTACATGGTGTTGATTTTAATAGCAGCATAATATCCCATAACACAGATATACCAAAATGTACTTAAACATTCTCCCATCGTTAGATAATAAAGTCAGCCCAATGTTTGGTAATGTATAGAATGATGAGCATCTTTATACATAAACATTTTTTTCTTATTTTAATTTAGCTTTTTAAGGCAACTTTCTAGATCTTGGATTCCTGCATGAAAGAGATAAATGGATGGGTATTTTTAGTCTGCTGATATACATGTAGTCCCCTGTTACTACATGCATTCAGCAGGTTTGGTATTTAAACCAAAGGTTCTACAGCAAATGTTATTAATATTTTTTCTAATTACCTAACATTAATAAAAACAAAAGCATAAACAACATTTGGAAGCAGTTTATTTTCTTTGGATTTTGATAAAACATTCAGAGATGGCTCACAGTCTGTCCCTGGAGAAATTAACTTTTTTGAAATAGTACAGTTATAAAACTCTCTTTGCAAGCTGAGCATATAATGTGGGGTTAAAATAAACAGTTATCTTCAGAGCCTCATGAAAGTCTCCAGGGGATGTCTGAGGGTAAAAGGGTTAGGTCTGGTTTCAAAGAAGATCTTAATTAATGATCTCGAAGGCCAGGATAACAGCTGGTTAATTAAATTCACAGATGGGACTCATTTGGGAGGTGGTTTGAACTCTGGGAAAAGGTGAAGAAATTAGATAAAGAACTCGGTTGCAGTCACCAAGGAACACAGAGTGAAAGTAATAATTTGCAGTAGTTTGAATCAAAATATTATATTAATAGTGTTTTATCCCAGTCATAGCTTTCTTCTAGCATGGCTTACTTAAAGGAGCACTGAGTTTGGAAAGGCAATTTGGGTGTCAGTCTCTTCTCACCATCTTTGTGA
>SJYW01021434.1:33310-50088 GCA_006410735.1 Raphicerus campestris | reverse complement strand
GATATTTCTCCCGGCAATCTTGATTCCAGCTTGTGCTTCATCCAGCCCAGCGTTTCTCATGATGTACTCTGCATATAAGAAATTAAGGAAATTATATTTTAAAAGGTGATATGCACAACTGATTGCTTTCCAATTATGTTATCACATTTCCTTCTTGTTTATGTTTTTGGGATTGTTTACATCCTGTTCTAACCATACGATGGAAGAACTCCATAATCCATGGATGGATGGTGGTGTCACGTTGGTAGCTTGAAACTGGCGATGGTGGGGACATTTACACCATGGAAATGGGTTAACGTCCCAGATTCACTTTCATTTCTTGAAGAGCCAGTTGATAAACGTTTACCAGCACTGCTGTGCTGACTCCTAGCCAGCTTATCAGTTCTTATCAGCTCTATTCTGTTAAGAGAAAACTGAGGCCAAGGAAATGTAAGTAAGTGGCCCGAAGTCACAGAGCTAGTTAGCCAGGCAGACTGCCTAGTGCTTTCACTTGGATATTTTGCTATATTATCTCTTTATGTGATGAGATCATATTCCTACTTGTGGGATACCTGTGTCATGTGAGAATCAGGCAGTGGCAGATAATGGTAATGGAGTAATGGAGACACCAAAATAATGAAAATACAGAGGCTTCTTTTGTTCCAAGCCTGAGCTCCTCACTCGTCACTCCTAAGGAGATCATAGCCTTGGGGGAAACAAGTCATCAGGCACAAGCTCTAGGGTAGAGTAAATACAAGGTCCTCTCAAGTGCAGAGTGGAGGCACCTAACTAAGACTCAAGATCCAGGAGGTCTTCCTGGAAGAAGTGACTTCTAAGCTGAGCTCTGAAGGACAAGCCAAGCTTAGCTAAGCAAAGATCAAGGAAGGGCTCTGCAGGCCACAGGAGCAGCATGTGTGGAGGTCCAAAGGAGAGAGCGCTCTGAATTTTAGGAACTACCAGAGTGTCCGTGTGGGTGGAGTGCAGAGACAGCGGAGGGACTAGGAGACTGGCCCCCGCAGAATTGTGGCATGCTTTGCCCAGGCAAGCTTCAGACGTCGCGTTTCATCCCAGAGCCAAAGCAGAAAGAAGGTTTAAAAATGGGGCCTCGATAGAGTCAGTTTCACAGTCAGCTTCACAATGTACAATTCATCTGATTGCTAGTTGAANGCTCTGAATTTTAGGAATTACCAGAGTGTCCGTGTGGGTGGAGTGCAGAGACAGCGGAGGGACTAGGAGACTGGCCCCCGCAGGACTGTGGCATGCTTTGCCCAGGCAAGCTTCAGACGTCGCGTTTCATTCCAGAGCCAAAGCAGAAACAAGGTTTAAAAATGGGGCCTCGATAGAGTCAGTTTCACAGTCAGCTTCACAATGTACAATTCATCTGATTGCTAGTTGAAACAGACTGGAGGGGCTCAGGAGGACTAGTAGAGAAACCTCGGAGCATAGCCATCCAGGCAAGGTGGTCATCTATAAGATGAAAAAACTCGGCTTCTTCGATTTCTTCCCTGAAGGTCTGAGAGTGACATGGTTGAGAGCAATGTCAGTGGAGTGGCGGCACGGTCAGACAGCAGTGGGCTGGAGACTGATTAGGAGCTGCAGAAGGGTTGACAATGTTTAGAATAATCTTGGCCGGGAGAAGCGGGTAGAGAGTGGAGGGCATGTGGGGTTGGAGGAAGGTATGTGCCTTCACCAACCATCCGGAAGTGGCTTTATTCTTCCCCTTGTGTCCTCAGTGTTCATACGTCACACGTCTGTAACTTGTGCAGATGAGCACAGTACCCCTCCCAGCCACCCTGACCTGATTGTGGAATGTCTTCTGCTTCCTCTGACAAGATGTTGATTTCCTCAATTCTCCGTTTCATTCATTCTTGGCTCTCTGAGGATGGGGTCCATGTTCTACTCCTTAAAATATCCCCAAGGTCACAGTGTAACTGAAAGTGAGGTCCAGCTGTTCACTGCTCAAAAGCCATTAAGAGGCCAGACTGGTGGAAATGAAAGCTTGCTGTATTTGGATGCTGACAACTGGCAGGGAAGGTGGACTCCTGTCCAAGGCAGACTCAGCCCCCTGACAGTCAGTGGGCTAGAGCATTTATAGGCTGAGGGAGGGGGCTACAGGCAGAATCAGGACAGTCAGCTCTGGTGGTCATCTTGAAATCAATCAGCAGTGGTCTGACCAGCGTCATTTGATTGTTTTAGGTGCAGTTCATCTCCAGTTCTCATATCTTTGAGGCCAATTCTTAGAATTACGGCAGCTTATGTCATGGCTTTTCCATACTGTCCATTCAACAATAGAATGGGAAAGACTAGAGATCTCTTCAAGAAAATCAGAGACAACAAGGGACTATTTCATGTGAAGATGGGCTCAGTAAAGGACAGAAATGGTGTGGACCTAACAGAAGCAGAAGGTATTAAGAAGCGGTGGCAAGAATACACAGAAGAACTGTACAAAAAAGATGTTCATGATCCAGATAATCATGATGCTGTGATCTCTCACACTCACCTAGAGCCAGACATCCTGGAATGTGAAGTCAAGTGGGCCTTAGGAAAGTGAAAGTGAAGTCGCTCAGTCATGTCTGACTCTTTGTGACCCCCGTGGACTGTAGCCTACCAGGCTCCTCCATCCATGGGATTCTCCAGGCAAGAATACTGGAGTGGGTTGCCATTTCATCACTGCAAACAAAGCTAGTGGCAGTGATGGAATTTCAGTTGAGCTGTTTCAAATCCTGAAAGATGATGCTGTAAAAGTGCTGTACTCAATATGTCCACAAATTTGGAAAACTCAGCAGTGACCACAGGACTGGAAAGGGGCAGTTTTCATTCCAATCCTAAAGAGAGGCAATGCCAAAGATTGCTCAAACTACTGCACAATTGCACTCATCTCACATGCTAGTAAAGTAGTGCTCAAAATCCTCTAAGCCAGGCTTCAGCAATACATGAACCGTGAATTTCCAGATGTTCAGGCTGGTTTTAGAAAAGACAGAGGAATCAGAGATCGAATTGCCAACATTTGCTGGAGCATGGAAAAAGCAAGAGAGTTCCAGAAAAACATCTACTTATGCTTTATTGACTGTGCCAAAGAACTAAAGAGCCTCAGTTCAGTTCAGTTCAGTTCAGTCGCTCAGTCGTGTCTGACTCTTTGTGACCCCATGAATCGCAGCACGCCAGGCCTCCTTGTTCGTTTCCATCTCTCGAAGTTCACTCAGACTCACGTTCATCGAGTCTGTGATGCCATCCAGCCATCTCATCCTCGGTTGTCCCCTTCTCCTCCTGCCCCCAATCCCTCCCAGCATCAGAGTCTTTTCCAATGAGTCAACTCTTCACGTGAGGTGGCCAAAGTACTGGAGTTTCAGCTTTAGCATCATTCCTTCCAAAGAAATCCCAGGGTTGATCTCCTTCAGAATGGACTGGTTGGATCTCCTTGCAGTCCAAGGGACTCTCAAGAGTCTTCTCCAACACCACAGTTCAAAAGCATCAATTCTTTGGTGCTCAGCCTTCTTCACAGTCCAACTCTCGCATCCATACATGACCACAGGAAAAACCATAGCCTTGACTAGATGGACCTTTGTTGGCAAAGTAATGTCTCTGTTTTTGAATATACTATCTAGGTTGGTCATAACTTTTCTTCCAAGGAGTAAGCGTCTTCTAATTTCATGGCTGCAGTCACCATCTGCAGTGATTTTGGAGCCCCCCAAAATAAAGTCTGACACTGTTTCCACTGTTTCCCCCTCTATTTCCCATGAAGTGATGGGACCGGATGCCATGATCTTCATTTTCTGAATGTTGAGCTTTAAGCCAACTTTTTCACTCTCCTCTTTCACTTTCATCAAGAGGCTTTTTAGTTCCTCTTCACTTTCTGCCATAAGGGTGGTGTTATCTGCATATCTGAGGTTCTTGATATTTCTCCCAGCAATCTTGATTCCAGCTTGTGTTTCTTCCAGTCCAGCGTTTCTCATGATGTACTCTGCATATAAGGTAAATAAGCAGGGTGACAATATACAGCCTTGACGTATTCCTTTTCCTATTTGGAACCAGTCTGTTGTTCCATGTTCAGTTCTAACTGTTACTTGAAAGAGGAGAGTGAGAGTTGGCTTAAAACTCAACATTCAGAAAACTAAGATCATGGCATCTGGTCCCATCACTTCATGGCAAATAGATGGGGAAACAGTGGCTGACTTTATTTTGGGGGGCTTCAAAATGACTGCAGATGATTATTACACCCATGAAATTAAAAGACGCTTGCTTCTTGCAAGGAAAGTTATGACCGACCTAGACAGCATATTAAAAAGTGGAGACATTACTTTGTCAACAAAGGTCCGTCTAGTCAAGGCTATGGTTTTTCCAGTCGTCATGCATGGATGTGAGAGTTGTACTATAAAGAAAGCTGAGCACCGAAGAATTGATGCTTTTGAACTGTGGTGATGGAGAAGACTCTTGAGAGTCCCTTGGACTGCAAGGAGATCCAGCCAGTCCATCCTAAAGGANGTGAGAGTTGTACTATAAAGAAAGCTGAGCACCGAAGAATTGATGCTTTTGAACTGTGGTGATGGAGAAGACTCTTGAGAGTCCCTTGGACTGCAAGAAGATCCAACCAGTCCATCCTAAAGGAGATCAGTCCTGGGTGTTCATTGGAAGGATTAATGTTGAAGCTAAACTCCAGTACTTTGGCCACTTGACGTGAAGAGCTGACTCATTTGAAAAGACCCTGATGCTGGGAAAGATTGAAGACAAGAGAAGGGTACAGCAGGGGATGAGATGGTTAGATGGTATCACTGACTCAATGGACATGAGTTTGGGTGGACTCTGGGAGTTGGTGAAGGACAGGGAGGCCTGGTGTGCTACAGTTCATGGTGTTGCAAAGAGTTGGACACGACTGAGCAACTGAACTGAAATAAACTGATGTCATGGCTACAGTTTGGTCATCATGTAGCTAACTTCTTCCACCTGGTGGGGCTTTCAGTCTCTATAAGACAGCTCACAGGATATGGCTCCGAATGTTATCATCTATAGCCCCTGAGAAGGGACTAGTCCCTGACTATGCTTAATGTCTAAAGTGAAAGTGTTGGTCTCTCCATTGTGTCCGATTCTTTGTGACACCAAAGACTATAACCCGCCAGTCTCCTCTGTCCATGGGCTTTCCCAGGCAAGAATACTGGACTGGGTAGCCATTCCCTTCTCCAGGGGATCTTCCTGACCCAGGGATTGGACTCATGTCTCCTGCACTGCAGGCAGATTCTTCACCATCTGAGACACCAGGGAAGCCCAGGCTTAATGACTAAACTGTTATCATTTGGTCTCTTTTGCCTGTTTTCCTTTGTGTCTGCGTGTTCTCATGTCTCTGAATAAATTTATTCTTTGGCTAAAGTTTTTCCACAGACAAAAGGCAGGCAGAGGACATGGTGGGACAAGAACAATAGGATCCTGCTCCATTTCTACAGCAGACATTGACTCTGTGGAATGCTGGATTGACCAAGTCACTCAATCAGGCTTGGGTGAGAGTGACTTCTGGACTTAAAGTTCCTAGAGGATGCTTTCAAACTAAGAGGCATTTGTTAACTCAGATGAATCTAATCTGAGAAGGTGAGGAGAATAGCTCTTGGGAGATGAGTTGATGATTTCTTCTCATCTTCTCTTGCCCACTCAGTCTGGTCTCTCCACTTATCCCAGAGCTAGACATTGGGGTGAGAAGGAGACATTTATGTCCACCCCTTTCCTCAAGCTCTTATTTCAAGATGGAGGAATTCAGAGGGAGACTCATTTCTTGTCCTTCTTCCATTCCTGACTGTCTTCATTTCTGAAGAGCAGTTCACCAGACCCCGAAACTACAACTTCAGCATGGTCCTCAGCAACTTCCTGTCTTTCCATATCTTGAGCAGTGTCTCTGTGTGGGTTCTTGCCATTTTGAGCTTCTTCTTCATCTGGACATTTCTTAGTTGTCCTATAAGATTCTGCTTCAATGTCACTTCCTTCATGAAAGCTTTTTGACTTGCCTAAGCAGACTTAGCGCCTTCTCATATTTCTTCAGTAGCCCTTATGACTTTGGCGGGTAATTTATCTGTTTATAAGCCTGTCTCTTATAAATCATGAACTTTTTTTTTTTTTTTTTTTTCTACACAGCATATGTGATCATAGTTACCCCACCAGGGATTGAACCTGCATCCCCTGCATAGGGAATGCAAAGTCTTAACCACTCTTCTGCTAAGGAAGTCCCTCAAGAGCTATCTTTCCATAGACTCACCACAATGCCCCTCCTATAAAAGATGCTAAATGATATCTTTCGATGAATAAATGAATCCAGGAATGAAGACCCGCTTTCCTGATGCATCCTGAAAAATGGCTTTTTGTTTTAAGACATTCTGCTTGCCTTCTTCTCAACTAAAGCATCTTGATTATCTCCTTGCTCAATTTAGTGATGCTCAGCTGAAACCCAACTGTCTCTAGACTATCCCTGTCTGTCATATAAGTTGGAATATCTCTCTGGAGGGTACACGTGAGTGCTCTTTCAACACAAAACTGCTTTTGTTACACTCTCCTATAATTAGATTCTCTATAGAACGGGACTTGCTAAATTGGGAAGAGTTAGAGCTTGTGTGGGGGCAGGAAATCAGACTGACAGAGCATATTCAGCTCTCAAACTTTCAATCACTCGTGAGATCTGCTGCAGACACGGCAGATGGCGGAATATTCTAAAAAGGCTGGTAGAAAGAATCCACAGAAGGTTCTGGACCCCAGGCAAAAACACAACCACATGTGACTTGCCGTGGCCAGGCATAGACGAGAAAAGACATTCATTCATTCATTCCACTGAGATGTATTTACTCTGTGGCTGTTCTAAATGCTGAGGATCCTGCAGTGAATGCTAAAGGCCAAAAAAAAAAAAATCTCTGCCGTCAGAGAGCTTCTATTTTAGTGGGATGACATGGACAATTAGCAGCAAATAACTAAAATATATAGACAGTCTATAAAGAACAGTAAGAAGGCATGTGTGCTCAGTTGCTTCAGTCATGTCTGACTCTGTGCGACCCCATGGACTGTAGCCCTCCAGGCTCCTCTGTCCATGGGATTCTCCAGGTGAGAATACTGGAGTGGGTTGCCATTCCCTCCTCCAGGGGATCTTCTTAATCCAGAGATCAAATCCAAGGCTCTTATGTCTCCTACATTGGCAGGTGGGTTCTTCACCACTAGCGCCACCTGGGAAGCCCCAGTAAGAAGGCAGAGAAGGACAAAAAGGAATGTCAGGGGATTCTAAGTTTAAATAGAGAAGCCAGGAAAAGCGTCTCATCACATTGAGATGGTGATATTTAGATGAAGATCTAATAATGAGGCAGCGATCCGTGCAGATATCTGGGGTTGAGTATTCCAGACAGAGGTAACAGCGGGTGCAAAGGGCCTGAGGCAGATTGTGTCTAGTTTGTTCAGAGAACAGCAAAGAGGCCAGATTATGTTGGGACTGTAGGTCCTTGTAAGCACTTTGGCTTTTACTTCGAGTAATATAGGAAACCACTAGAAGACCGTAACCCAAAGAGTAACATCTGACTTTGTTTACCAAAGACAAAATGATCTGTTCTATTTGGCAGCATTTTTGAAATGAACGTGATCTCCTACGCTGGTCGGGCATCCGCCTGCTGAGCCACCACAGGTGTTTTTTCCTCCTGATATTAGTGGAAGAGATTGAGAGAAACATTCAGAAACTTTTCCCAAGGCAGTTTTGGAGAGACTTTGTTAGATGCTGGTGGTTCACGTTCACCTTTGGCCTTTCATGCACTGCTTCTCTCACAAGAGGCTTTGCAGAGATGGAAATGCAGACAGGGCATTGACATTGACTTGTGGAAGTCAACTGGGGAACCTCGACAGAACCCCTAAGCCAACACTTAGCTTATGTTGCACTTCATCTTCAAAACCCAAAAGGTCAAGGTCAAAAACCTACAACAACCGGCTTCTGAATATTTACTGTTTTTATTACCATATGAAAAGAGGAGGTGGAGTCTTTCTTTTTCACTAAGATCTTGTGCCCCCGCCTGGTGGCTCAGATGGTAAAGAACCCACCTGGAATCCCGGAGATCCAGGTTCCCCTGGAGAAGGGAATGGCAACCCACTCCAGTATTCTTGCCTGGAGGATCCCATGGACAGAGGAGTCTGGTGGGCTCCATGGGGTGGCAAAAAGTTGGACATGACTGAAGTGACTTAGCATGCATGCATAGGGCTGGAGTAAACTGATGGATACAAAGCACTGTGACTTGCAAGTCCAGCCCCCTGTGGACTTTGTGGTTGTGAGTCTTTACAGTCGTGGCTTCTGATGGACTTCTCTGCATCCAGGGATCTCCGGAGAGAGATGCGCTGATGCCCGTGGCCAGCTGAGCGAGTTTTTCCTGGTTGATTGTGTTTGTACTCTGTCAGCCTGGCTCATCACTCAGCTCATTGTATTTCCTCGGCGTTTCATAACGGGAGCTTCCTACAAAGCTGGTCTTTGGGAAAGCACCTTGCAGTGCTCAGGGCAAGGACAGTGAAGGGAAATGTGGCTACCCCGCCCTCTGCAGCTCTGCGGACTTTGCTTGGGGCTGCGGAGTGCCTTTCTCATCACAGATCAGTCAGGGCCTCCAGGAGCAGAGGACCAGCCTGGCAAACCATCTTCCCTCCCTGAGGACCTTGTCTTCCCCTGATCACTGAGCCGTCAGNCATGTGGTTCCAGCCTGGGTGCATCCAGCCTCTGCTCCATGATCAAGGTCAAGTCTCTGGCCATTGGAGGAGGGAGGCGAAAGGGGAGAGGCAGCTGCATCCTCGTCTAGAGCCAAACCAGCCCCCTTCCCGGGGTTTCCACCTCAAGAAGCAACACAGCTGAGCCCCCAGATACTCAAGCTAAAAACCTCTGAGTCTCCCTGACTCCCTTTTTCCCATCTCACATCTAATTTCTTGTTCACATGCAATGTTGTTTTTATTATATAAAATATTTTAACATTTTATCATATAAATCTGTCCCTTATACAGTAATTTCATCATCTCCTAAATCAATTTCTGGAACTATGCAGCATGTTACAATCTTCTTTTCATATTTTTCAGTCCCATCTCACATCTAATTGGACAAGAAGTTACAGTGGCTAAATGTTTGCTCAGTGGTGTCCAAGCACTTTGTGACTCCCTAGACTTTGAGAGCCCCGCCAGTCTTCTCTGGAATTCTGCAGGCAAGAATTCTGGAGTGGTTTGCCATTTCCTCCTCCAGGGGATCTTCTCGGCCCAGGGATGGAACCTGAGTCTGATGTAATAATAACAGAAAGAAAATGTACAATAAATGTAACACCCTTGAATCATCCTGAAACTATGACCCCCTGCCCTCAGTCCATGGAAAAGTTGCCTTCCACAAAAATGGTCCCTGGTGCCAAAAAGGTTGGGGACTGCTGTATAAAGCATGCACTGNTCATCCTGAAACTATGACCCCCTGCCCTCAGTCCATGGAAAAGTTGCCTTCCACAAAAATGGTCCCTGGTGCCAAAAAGGTTGGGGACTGCTGTATAAAGCATGCACTGGGAGGGTCATGTTTCCCAGTGGCTAGAACACATTCCTCCTTCACCCGACCCCTGACAATGGCAGTGAGGGTATCTTCTTTTCCCCTTATTTCTCCACCACTTCAGGAGAAGCTAAAATGTAAATATATATGGTTACTCATTCCTTTTGAGAGAACAAAAGCCCATTCTCCACACTGCAGAAGCAGCCTTGGCTTCCTAGCATTTCCTGAAGAAGAGGCCATATATGCCTAGTATTTAAAAGACCTGAATTTCAGTTGTGCCTCTTGGTTAAAACTCTATCAACCACTTACTGTCTCTGAGCCTGAGTCATCCATCCAGAGTCAGGGAACTATTAAGAAACCTTGCCTGAAGCGTGGTAAAGATGGAATGAAATAATGTGTACAAAACCATCCTACCTGGCACACAGCTCGTGCATGCTAAATAGCTTTAATCGTGTCCGACTCTCTGCAACCCTGTGGACTGTAGCCCTCCAGGCTCTTCTGTCCATGAGATTCTCCAGGCGGTAATACTGGAGTGGGTTGCCACGCCTTTCTCTAGGGAATCTTCCCAGCACAGCGATCGAACCCCCGTAACTTACGCCTCCTGCATTGGCAAGCGAGTTCCTTACCACTAGCCTCATCTGGGAAGCCCACTTGGCCCACAGTAGAGGCATAGAATTTCATTAATAATAGTAATAATAATAATAAAAGTAATTCTCATAATGATAATAAGCTACAATAAAAGACCTCAAAGCCATTTTACTTTGTGGTTATGGCATATGTGGTTAGTTCCATTTGAGAGCCTGAAAAATCACGACTTCTGGCCACAAGTCAGTGATGACTCTCGGAATGAGCAATGGGATCCTAGATAGAAACTGTTTCCACTTACAGCTCATGTGCTCCCATCCTGCTGTCCTGGGCTCATTCATGTGGTCAGAGTGTTGAGGAAAGGCCTGTGGGTCCATCCCTGGTCGGAGGAGGTGGAGGACTTGGCTGCTCTCTGATCTGTAATCTGAGAAGAACTCTCATGAGCCAGTAGCGAATCAGGAAGGAATTGATTTCTCCAGCGAGATATATGGTGTCTAGAATCAATATGGAACAAAGCAAGGTGGTGCGTCCTCTTCTACTAAGGGCTCGAGTCTGTTCTGGGTTGCGCCAACTTATCAAGAATGTTATCAGCCCTTGTGACCTATGACCCTGCTGCCTCCTGCTGCCTTGGGCACTAGAGGGCACATCTCCATCACCTTGCTATCACAAGGGCTCCCTTTTCAGCTAGTCAGTGCCTTTCTGTGTAAATAGCCTGGAAGGAAAAGGAAATTCACAGACCTAAATTTTCTAAGATTACATTGTCCTGGATCTCTTACCCTCCCTCCAGCAAAAAGAAGAAGAAAAAAAGAGTCCCCTCCCAATTGTCCCAGTGAAAGATGATTCTGAAAAATACTATTTCACATCTCATGAATGTTGTTCTTTCTATAGAATTAAAAAAAGAACTTCAAAGATATAGTAAGAGTGGAATGCCCATAAAACCACCCCTATTGAGTTTTTTAAATCTATTTAAAGCAACTTATTGATTACTAACTGCTTTTTTTTATTTTTTAATTGACTTTTACAACAAGTCGATAATGAACAAGGTGGTGGTGGTGTTCGGTTGCTCTGCCATGTCTGAGTCTTTGCCACCCCATGCACTGCAACACGCCAGGCTTCCCTGTCCTTTACTGTCTCCCAGAGCTTGCTCGAACTCATGTCCATTGAGTCAGTGATGCCATCCAACCATCTCATCCCCTATCGTCCCCTTCTCCTCCCACCTTCAATCTTTCCCAGCATCAGGGTCTTTTCCAGTGAGTTGGCTCTTCTAATCAGGTGGCCAAAGTACTGGAGCTTCTGCTTTAGCATCAGTCCTTCCAATGAACACCCAGGACTGATCTTCTTTAGAATGGACTGGTTGGATCTCCTTGCAGTCCAAGGGACTCTCAAGAGTCTTTTCCAACACCACAGTTCAAAAGCATCAATTCTTCAGCACTCTTTATGCTCCAATTCTTACATCCACCCGTGACTACTGGAAAAACCATAGCTTTGACCTTTGTCAGCAACTGTTATGGCAATTTCACATTTTACAAAATCTATTACAATTTTGGATGAGTAGACTGAAACTCCATGTGCCGAGGGATTTGGCCAAAAACTTACATTTGTAAATAGAAAAAAAATGTGGGCCCAAACCTTGCACTTTGACACCTCCCTCCGCCCCAGCTGGTGTGCTCTCCAGCTGACTATGTAACATGCTGAATAGTGTTGAACTGTAAAGATGTGAACCTTACAAAGTCATAGCCCTCTAAGGTCATAGCTAAGGTAAGCTCAAGGTCATAGTCGAGTTCCTGGTCCAGGGCTCCTTCTTCATGACACCACTCAGTGTCCATGTTAAATTTCCTTACAGCCTTTTTCTAAAGAGTCAACTGGTCTTTATACTGGGTCCCAGGTTAGGGATTCATTTCCTATATCTCAGAGGAGAAAGGTACCTATAGAGTTCTACCACCTTGTCTGTCTGTGGTCTGACCTTCTGCGACCTTCAGATGAGTGCTTATGGATGGAAAACAGTTCTTCTGGTTTTCTGTAACTGACTCTTCCATTTAGTGACCTTGGAATACCAAGCCAATCCACGTGTGCTACAAGTTATATCCACACTCCCTGGTGGGATCTTATGAGACCTGTGCCTGTTGAATTCCTTGTGAAACTCGTGGGGCTGTGAGGATGCGCTGAAGGAAGCCCCATAACTGCCTATTTTCCTGACATAAAAATCCGATTCCTTCTGTGCACCTTCCTAGAAACCCCTTTACAATCTCTTGCTCATTTCCTGTTACTTCTTCAAACTCTGGATGAATGATTTCCTCAGATGCATCTTTAGATCAACACAGCCGCTGTGAGCTGTCTGGTCTAGAGCCTTAGTTCTTAAAACTCTAACATGCTCTGGACTTGCGAAGGGAGCTTGTTAAGAAGCATATCACATGCACTGGCCCTCTTGACTCTGGTCTGGGAGGTCTGGAGTTGAGACCAAGAGGCTGTGTGCATTTCGGATCAGTTTCCTTAGGGATTCTGGTTCAGCAAGAACTTGGAAACCACCTTGGGATCTGAGCAGGAATTTTACAGGACTGCAGAGAGAGGCATCAGTTCTGCCAAAGCAGAACTCAAAAAACTCATGCTGGATACGTGAACATATTGTTCACTAGGGAGTGGATTGACACAGACATTATTGAAAACACCTTTTCTATTTTGCTGGGCACAGGGGAGGTTAGTTTTGCATGCTTCTGAAAGACAGTGGGCAGAGGGGTTTTCCTGAAGATCCATGGTCAAGAAAACCAAGATTTGGTCACTTGGTGTTCAAGTTCTGTGAAGAAGGGTGTATCCCAGGGTCTCAGTTCCATGAACTAGTAGGCAATGCAGCTCCGCCCAAAACGGAGTCCCAAGATGCCTACAAACCAGTGGCATCCCTAAAGAATTCGGTCACACACATTGGAAAGCTCCCCAGCAATGCTGTTATGGCGTTTCAGAAACAGGAGTGGCCTCCTTCAGCTGGGGAGTCTTGGAAGACTCAGCAGAAATGGAGGCTCTGAGCTGAGGCTTCTGGAATGTGTTTAACTTGGAGGTGGGAACTGGAAGCATGCTCCAGGTGATGGTGTGTGATGGAGCGAAGCCTTTCCGTGAGAAACTAACTGTTCTAACGGTGGCTTGTCGACTGGCGTGGGTAGCACTTCAGAGGGTAAGGAGAGGGGAAAATAGCCGATATAGAGAAGTTACATGTATATTATTTTATTTAACTCTCATGATGGCCCTAAGGGACGGTCTACTGGGAAGGTGATAATGTTCTCGCTGTAAGGGAAAAAGTTCAAATAGTAAATTACATAGCTGAGGATCGCACAACTAGCACGAGGCATACCTGGGATTTGAACCCAGCTCTACATGGTTGCTGAGCCTAAGGCCATGTTGCTGACTCACTTCCCTAATAAAATCGCCAGAGAGCCCTCAGTGTTGAGCCAGGGGTTTGGTGTTCTCTGGACAGTGACCTGGCAGCCTTGCAAAGAAGGGTCTAGAGAGCAAGTTCTATCCCAAGAGTCTGTCGGGTCTCCTGCATCTTGTGTTTCTTCTGGAGCTCCTACCTCAGAGAAAACTACAGCTGTACCGTTTGGGCCATCAGCCCTGGCTGGCTATTTATTGTAGATGAACTGAGTATGGCGGGGAAGCAGGTGGAGAGCTGTACAGATGCCTTCTTCAGCAGCAATTGTCTAATTAATATTGTCACCACATGGCCCAGTTGTCTCGTCAAGAGCAGGCAAGTGTCAGCCGTGCATGCTTGGGTGTGTATGTGTATAAAACTTGCTGAAAATCAGCAGCTTTTCCATGTGAACAAAGCCTACATCTCCAGCTGACATCTTAATTCTAAGGCTCAGCAAACCCAGATCAGGGATAATGGAACTTCCTGCTCGTCAGTAGCAGACTGCAAGCCTCCTTGCCTCCTTGGCCATGCCGACATCTCTGGTTAACATATTTCATCAGGGATATTATTTTTACCACTGCTTTGCTTAGGAGTTAGTGGTGAGGAACCGTTCTGCTAGTAATGGACTTGAGGAGACAGTTCCCAGACAAGGCAAACAGAGCAGGGATGACTTACAAGTGACTCTCTAGTCCCCCAGTGGAAGTGGGGGTGGAAGTGTTAGTCGCGCAGCTGTGTCCGATTCTTTGCGACCCCATGGACCGTAGCCCACCAGGCTCCTCTGTCCATGGGATTCTCCAGGCAAGAATACTGGAGTGTGTTGCTATTCTCTTCTCCATGGGATCCTCCTGACCCAGGGATCAAACCCAGGTCTGCTGCATTGCAGACAGATTCTCTACCATCTGAGCCACCAGGAAAGATCCCCTAGTAAAATGTATCATTAAAAAAATATGTATTTTTTTGGTTGCTTTGAGTCTTAGTTGCACCATGAGGGATCTTTCTTTGGGGTGTGGAGTGGGCTTCCTTGCCCCTTGGCATGTGGGATCTTAGTTCCCTGACCAAAGATCGAACCCATGTCCCCTGTATTGCAAGGTGAAGTTTAACCACTGGGACTACCAGGGAAGTCCCAATAAAATTATCTTCACTGTGTAAATAAGACACCAATTTGTAAAGGAATTTATTTTAATACTTTTCAAGTTTACAAAGTATTTCCCCAGATCATTTAATCCTTGCAAGAGTCCTAGGAGGTCTTTATCTTGATTTTGTGGATGAGGAAACTAGGGCTCAGGGACATTAAAATCTAGATCAAAAGTTAAATAAGTATTAGTGGGTGTGGGTTCGACCACTAGACCCCACCTGGTACAAGCTTGTTCAACCATTTGCTTATTTGTTCATGCTTCCACTCATTCATTCATTCATTCAACATTTTCTGAATGCCTTCTGTGTTCCTAGCATGGAGTCAGGTTGTGGAAATCCAAAGATAATAATGTTAAACACTTTGAGCTTCTTAAATAAAGGGCTAATAAAAGACAGGCAAGTCAATTTTTGGTTCATCCTTTGGAACTCTAACTGGTGTTGTTTCTTCTCATATTTTGATGTGACTAAATCATAATAGGAATCCATGAGTCTTTCAGCCTGTTCTCCAGTTCCTAAAGATATTTTACTCTCACTTATTCATCTGCACATTTTGGGGTGTTCTATTACCAGCCCCGGGTCAATAACTGCCTCTGTTCAATATATAAATTACTTTCTGAATGCATGCATTTCCTTTCTCTTTGGTTCCTAAAATGAAATTTTTAAGTGTATCTGTGCATTGAATCAAATCATTTTCCCACCTGAGTTATCGCCATAGTGGATATCCCTCACTTCCTTTATTTCCTCTAGCTTTCTTGGAAAAGAAGGTGTAAGTCTAAATGGCCATCATCTCAACTTTACTATATAGTGAGTGCCTTGATTATAAGAATATGTCTCCATGTCCTGTCTTCCTTACCAGACAGTAAGCTCTACTTGGAAGGAAAGCTATGACAAACCTAGACAGCATTAAAATGCAGAGACATTACTTTGCTGACAAATGTCTGTATAGTCAGAACCATGGTTTTTTTGCAGCCTTGAGCCACATGTGACCACTGGGCACTTAACATGTGGTTTGTCTGAACCAAGATGTGTGGGAAGTGTCAAATACACATGAATTTCACAGATGTAACACCAAAACATAAAATATCATAATAAATTTATACTTTCGCTTGCTGTTCAGTTGCTCAGTCATGTCTGACTCTTTGCGACCCCATGGACTGGAGCACTCTGGGCTTCCCTCTCCTTCACTGTCTGGCAGAATTTGCTGAAACTCATGTCCATCGAGTCAGTGATACTAACCAACCATCTCATCCTCTGCCACCCTCTTCTCCTTTTGCCTTCAGTCTTTCCCACCATCAGGGTCTTTTCCAATGAATTGGCTCTTCACATCAGGTGGCTAAAGTATTGGAGCTTCAGCTTCAGCACCAGTCCTTCCAATGAATATTCAGGGTTGATTTCCTTTAGGATTGAGTGGTTTGATCTCCCTATTGTCCAAGGAGGTCTCAAGAGTCTTCTCCAGCACCACAGTGCGAAAGCATCAGTTCTTCACTGCTCAGTCTTCCATATGGAAGGCTCTCAGATCCATACGTGACATGACTACATGTCAAAGTGATTGCAGTGTGGGTAGACTGGGTTCACTAAAGGCTTAAGAAAGTCAATTTTACTGGTTCATTTGTACTTTATTTTTAAGTCTCTATTGAATTTGTTACAATATTGCTTCTGTTTTATATTTTGGGTTTTTTTGGCCTTGAGGCACGTGGGATCTTCACTGAACCCACACCCCCTGCGTTGGAAGGAGAAGTCTTAAACGCTGAGCCACAGGGAAGTCCCTCTCTGTACTTTTTAATGTGACAGTTAAGATATTTTATATTACCTGTGTGGCTCCCATTTTATTTCTACTGAAGGGTGCCAACCTTGACCGTGGCTGGGAAGTACAAGTCCTCAAGCCATGGCTATTGAATTGAGTTGAATTGGACAGGGCCCTGCTTAGGAACCTCCTTCCCTCGTTTTGGTGGGGACCTAACTCCTGGCTCTCCTTTCTGAGTCTTGGTCACCCCGATTCTGCATCTTTCCAGCAGGGGTTGTCACTCAGTCGTGTCTGACTCTTTATGTTCCCATGGACTGTAATCTGCCAGGTTCCTCTGTCCATGGAATTCTCCAGGCAGGAATACTGGAGTGGGTTGCCAGCAGGGGATGTTGAACTAAAAAGATGAGTCAATGTCCAGACCCATGTTGATTTTTTTTTTT
>SJYW01021434.1:0-31259 GCA_006410735.1 Raphicerus campestris | reverse complement strand
GGGAAAAAGAAGAAAGAGAGAAGAGGAAGGTGAGAAGAAGAAGGTGAGAAGAAGAAGAAAAAGAAGGTGAGAAATAGAAGAAGGGGGGAAAAGTAGAAGAAGGTGAGAAGAAGAAAAAGAGAGAAGAAGAGAAAGTGAAGATATGAGGAAGAAGAAGAATGTGAGAAGAAGAAGAAGATGAGGAGAAGAAAAAGGTGAGAATAATAATAAGAAGAAGAATGTGAGGAGAAGAAGATGGTGAGAAGAAGAGGAAGAAGAGTTAGAAGAAGAAGAAGTTGAGAAGAAATTGAAGAAGAAAGTGAGAAAAAGCAGAAGAAATTAAGAAGAAGGTGAGAAGAAAAAAGAAGAAGCAGTTGAGAAGAATTTGAGAAGAAGAAAGTGATAAGAAGAACAAGAAGATGGTGAGAAGAAGAAAAAGGAGAACGTGAGAAGAAGAAAAAAGGAGTATAAGGTGAGTAGTAGAAGAAGAAGGTGAGAAGAAGAAAGTGAGAAACATAATAAGGTGAGAAGAAGAAGAAAAGTGAGAAGAAGAAGAAGAAAGTGAGAAGAAGAAAAAGGTGAGAAGAAGAGGAGAGGAAGATGTGAAGAAGAAGAAGAAGAAGGTGAGAAGAAGAAGAAAAAGACGCTGAGGAGAAGGAGAAGGTGAGAACAAGGAGAAGAAGAAGAAGGTGAGAAGAAGAAGAAGGTGTGAAGAAGAAGAAGGTGAGAAGAATAAGAAGAAGGTGAGAAGAAGTTGTGTAGAAGAAGAAGAAGGTGAGAAGAAGAAGGTGAGAAGAAGTTGAGAAGAAGGTGAGAAGCAGAAGAATATGAGAAGAAGAAGAAGGTGAGAAGGACAAGAATGTGAGAAGAAGAAAAAGGTGAAAAAAAGAAGGTGAGAAGAAGTAGAAGGTGAGAAGAAGAAGCAAAATGTGAGAAGAAGAAGAAGTTGAGAAACAGAAGAAGAAGGTGAGGAGAAGAATGTGAGAAGAAGAATGTGTGAAGCATAAAACGGTGAGAAGCAGAACAAGAAGGTGAGTAGAACAAGAAGGTGAGTAGAAGAAGAAGGTGCCTCGCAAGTCGCACTGAAAATGGCGTCTCCTGAGGATACCAGAGCGGGTCCCTGAGGTCCCCGTCATAACTCGAGAGGACCCCGCCGCCACTTGAGAAAAAGCAGAAGATTCTCACCTGCAGGGATGGTTAGTTCCTTGTCCACTGCAGCATCTTGGGGGAAATCACACCTTCCCTCTTGGACCTCAAAAGGCTCCTTCATACCCTTGTTGTGACCTAGGAAGTTCCCTGGTAGATCCGTCCCACTCGAGAGGAACCCCGAGAGTCCCGCCACGACTAAAGTGGAGCTCCGATTTCCCCTGCTGAACTCCAGATAAGGGGCCCTTTCCTGCTCCATCGGGAAAGCTTTCGCTGTGTTCCCCTAGCAACCAAAGCAGTGGCCTCGCATCAGGAGAGGCGGGAGGAGCCTCAAGTGTCCGACCACCACTCCCCAAGATCCCCAAATGCCTCGTCCACTCCAGATGAAACTAACTGCCCTGCACTGCCTAGACTATAACCCCGAGGCTCGACTTCTGTACACTGGCATGTGTGACAGCCCTGGGGTACCTCGGGCGCAAGCCATAGATCCCTGTATCTGCTAGACAGGGACCTGGACACTGTTCCTGCAGTTGGGGAGGAAAGCGGCCATGCAGGTCTCCAGTCGAGACGAGAACTGACTCCCCTGTGCGGGCTCCAGGGGAAGCCCAAGACAAATGTCAGCACCGTGAGGCAATCTCAGGATCCACTCTCAGCACCAGAAGAGGTCTGAGTACCTGGCACCACTGGGGAAGAAACCCAAGATGTGCCTCTACCCTCGCTCGGAGACTGGCCTATCCTGGGGCAACAGGGGCGGATCGCTGTGGTCCCCATCAGAACTCTAGAGTACCCTGCTGCAACTGGAGAAAACCAGAAGCTTCTCCCTTGCAGGCAGAGTGAGGCCCTTGTCCTCTGCCGCATCCCGGGGGAAATCACCCGTTTCCTCTTGGACCTGTAAATGCTCCTTCACACCCTTTCTGTGACCCAGGAAGTTCCCTGCCCCACCCGTCCCCACTCGAAAGGAACCCCGAGGGTCCCACTGCGACTCAAGAGGAGCTCTATTTTCCCATGCTCAGCTCCAGATGACGGGCCCTTTTCCTGCTCCATCGGGAAAGCTTTCCCAGCTCGTCCCTCACATATCAAGAGGAGGTGCTCACACCTGGAGAGTAGGGACGAGTCTCACAGTTTGGGCCACGTTTCCCCAAGAACCCCAAATTCCTCGTCCACTCCAGATGAAACTGACTGCCCTGCACTGCCTCGACAGTCACCCTGAGGCTCGACCTCAGCACACTGGCATGTGTGACAGCCCTGGGGTACCTCGAGGGCAAGCCACTGATCCCTGTATCCACTCTATAGGGACCAGACAGTGTTACTTCAGTGTGGGAGGAAAGCAGCTAGCAAGTCTCCAATGGAGACGAGGGCTGACTCCACTGTGCCGGCTCCAGGGGAACCCAAAGACCTATGTCAGCATGGGCGAGGCAAACACAGGCTCTGGCCTCAGCACCAGAGGAGGACTGAAGACCTGGCGACGTCTGTGGAGGAATCCCCAGAGGCGCCTCACAACTCGCACTGAGAATGGCCTCTCCTGAGGATACAGCAGCAGGTCCCTGGGATCCCCGTCATAACTTGAGAGGACCCTGCCGCAACTTGAGAAATACCAGAAGCTACTCCCCTGCAGGGAGGGTGAATCCCTTGTCCACGGCGGCATCTCAGTTGAAATCACCCCTTCCCTCTTGGACCTCGAAAGGCTCCTTCATACCCTTGTTGTGACCTAGGAAATTCCCCGCCCCAACTGTCCACACTCGAGAGGAACCCCAAGGGTTCTGTCGCGACTCAAGAGGAACCCCATTTTCCCCTGCTGAGATCCAGATGAGGGGACCTTTCCTGATTCGTCAGAAAGGTTTTGTGGTGTTCCCCTCTCATCCCAAGGGGTGGCCTCGCATCAGGAGAGTTGGGAGGAGCCTCAGGTGTCTGACCAACACTCCCCAAGATCCCCAAATGCCTCGTCCATTCTAGATGAATCTGACTGCCCTGCACTGTTTCGACTGTTACCCCGAGGCTCGACTCCCGACATACTCGTGCGTGAGACAGCCCTGGGATACCTCGATGGCAAGCCACAGATCGCTGTGTCCCCTTGAAAGGGGGCCGGTCACTGCTGCTGCAGTTGGGGAAGAAAGAGACCGTGCAAGTCTCCATGCGAGACGAAGTCTGACTCCCCTATGGGGGCTCCAGAGTATCCTCAAGAACTATGAAATCATGAGCGACGAAATCTCAGGCACCTACCTCAGCACCAGTCTAGGACTGAGTACCCGGTGACAACTGGGGAGGAATCCCCAGAGGTGCCTCGCAACTCCCACTGAGAATGGCCTCTCCTGAGGATACAGGGGCGGGTCCCTGGGGTCCCCGTCGTCACTCGAGAGGACCCCACCAAAACTCGAAAAAATCCGGAAGCTTCTCCACTGCAGACGTGGTGTGGCCCTTGTCTGCGGTGGCATCTCAGGGGAATTCACCCGGTCCCTCGTGGACTTCGAAAGGCTCCTTCACACCCTTGCTGTGACTCAAGAAATTCCTTGCCTCACCCGTCCCCACTCGAGAGGAACATCGAGGCTCCCGCCAAGACTCAAGATCAGCTCCGTTTTCCCCTGCTGATCTCCACGTGAGGGGTCTTTTCCCTGCTCTGTCGGGAATCAATTTGCAGTGTTCCCCTTGCATGCCAAGAGGAGGTGCTCACGCCTGGAGAGTCGGGAGGAGTCTCACAGATTGGGCCACCATACTCCAAGACTCCCAAATGCCTCGTCCACTCTAGATAAACCCGACTGCCTTGCACTGCCTCGACTGTAACCCCGAGGCTCGACTCCGGCACACTTGCATGTGTGACAGCCCTGGTGTACCTCGAGGACAAGCAATAGATCCCTGTATACGCTCAACAGGGACCCTGACACTGTTGCTGCAGTTGGGGAAGAAAGAGGCGCTACAAGTCTCCAGGCAAGACAAGGCCTGACTCCCCTGTGGGGCTCCAGACTAACCTCAAGGCCTATGAAACCATGAGCGAGGAAATCTCAGGCTACTACCTCAGCAGTAGACGAGGACTGAGGAACCGGCGACGACTGGGGAGGAATCCCCAGAGACATCTCGCAACTCGCACTAAGACTGGCCTCTCCTGAGAATACACGGGCGGGTCCCTGGGGTCCCCGTCGTAACTCGAGAAAAACCGGAAGACTCTCCCCTTTAGGCGTGGTGTGGCCCTTATCCGCGATGGCGTATCCCTGTGTCTGCTCGAAGGGGTGCTGGACACTTCTGTTGCAGATGGGGAGGAAAGCGGCTGTGTACGTTTCCAGGTGAGACGAGGCCTGACTCCCCTGTGGGAGCTCCAGGGAAACCCCAAGACCTAGGTCAGCATGGGCGAGGCAAGCTCGGGCTGTGGCCTCAGCCCCAGACGAGGCCTGGCGATGTCTGGCGACTTCTGGGGAGGAATACCCAGTGGCAACTCTTACGGAGACTGGCCTCTCCTGAGGCCACAGAGGTGGGTCCTGGGGGCTTGGTCGTAATTCGAGAGGTCCCCGGCGCAACTTGAGAAAAACTAGAAGCTTCTCCCTTGCAGGCAGAGTGAGGTTCTTGTCCACTGCGGCGTCCCGGGGGAAATCACCCGTTCCCTCTTGGACCTCGAAATACTCCTTCACACCATTTCTGTGACACAAGAAGTTCCCCACCAAACACGTCCCAACTCGAGAGGACCGCTGTGGGTCCCGTCTCGACTCAAGAGGAGCTCCATTTTCACATACTCATCTCCAGATGACGGGCCTTTCCTTCCTCCATCGGGAAAGGGTCCTGGCTCTCCCCTCAAATCCCAAGAGGAGGCCCTCACACCAGGCGAGTCCAGAGGAGCCTCATGTGTCTGGTCACCTTTCCCCAAGAACCCCAAATGCCTCTTCCACTCCAGATGAACCTGACTGCCCTGCCCTGCCTCGACTGCCTCCTTGAGACTCGACTGATGACACACTGGCAAGTGTGATAGCCCTGGGGTACCTCGAGGGCAAGCCACAGATCCCTTTGTCCATTCGCAGAGAGCCAGACACGGCTGCTGCACCCTGGAGTAAAGCGGCCCTGCACAACAATGGGCGAGACGAGGTCTGACTCCCCTGAGGGGGCTTCAGGGGAACCCCAAGACCTACATAGGCACGGGTGAAGAAAGCTCAGGCTCCGGCCTCAGCACAAGAATGGGACTGAGGACTTGGTGCCACTGGGGAAGAATGCCCAGATGTACCTGGCCCCTCGAAAGGAGACTGGCCTTTCCTAGGGCCACAGGGGTGGGTCCCAGGGGCACTGTCGTAACTTGAGAGGATCCCTCCTCAACTAAAAAAAAAAAACCAGACACTTCCCTGCAGTCGGGGAAAGGCCCTTGTCCGATGCAACATCTCGGGGATTTCACCCCTTCCCTCTTGGACAAGAAAGGCCCCTACACACCCTTGCTGTGACCCAAGAAGTTCCCCGCCCCACCGGTCCCCACTCGAGAGGAACACCCAGGGTCCCGCCAAGACTCAAGTGGAGCCCCGTTTTCCCCTGCTGAGCTCAAGATGAGGGGCCCCTTCCCTGCTCCATCGGGAAAGGTTTCATGGTGTTCCCCTCACATGTCAAGAGGAGGTCCTCCCACCTGGAGAGTCAGTAGGAGTTTCAGTGCTTGGGCCACCATTTCCCAAGACCCCCAAAAGCCACGTCCAATCCGGATGAACCTGACTGCCCTGCATTGCCTCAACTGTCACCTCAAGGCCCGACTCTGGCACACTGGCCCTTGTGATAGCCCTGGGGTACCACGAGGACAAGACACTGATCCCTGTATCCGCTCGACAGGGACATGGACACTGTTTCTGCAGTTGGGGAGGAAAGCGGCTGTGCATGTCTCCAGGCAAGATGAGGCTTGACTCCCCTTTGGGGGATTCAGGGGAACTCCAAGACCTATGTCAGCATGGGCGAGGAAAACACAGGCTCTGGCCTCAGCACCAGACAAGGACTGAGGACACGGTGACGTCTGGGGAGGAATCCCCAGAGGTGCCTCGCAACTCCCACGGAGACTGGCCTCTCCTGAGGCCATAGCGGTAGGTCCCTGGGGTCCCCTTCAGAACTCTATAGGTCCCAGCTGCAACTTGGGAAAAACCAGAAGCTTCTCCCCTGCAGGAAGGGTGAGTCCCTTGTCCGCGGCAGCATCTCAGGGTAATGACCCCTTCCCTCTTGGACCTCGAAAGGCTCCTTCATATCCTTGTTGTGACCTAGGAAGTTCCCTGCCCCAACCGTCCCCACTGGAGAGGAACCACGAGGGTCCCGCCGCAACTTAGGAGGAGCCCCGTTTTACCCTGCTGAACTACAGATGAGTGGCCCTTTCCCTGCTCCATTGGGAAAGGTTTTGCGGTGTTCCCCTCATATCCCAAGAGGTGACCTTGCATCAGGAGAGTCCAGAGGAGACTCAGGTGTCCGAACACCAATCCCCAAGATCCCCAAATGCCTCGTCCACTCCAGATGAACCTAACTGCCCTGCACTGCCTCGACTATAACCCCGAGGCTCAACTCCTGCACACTGGCATGTGTGACAGCCCTGGGGTACCTCGAGCACAAGCCATAGATCACTGTATCCGCTAGACAGGGACCCGGACACTGTTCCTGCAGTTGGGGAGGAAAGCGGCCATGCAGGTCTCCAGTCGAGACGAGGTTTGACTCCCCTGTGCGGGCTCCAGGGGAAGCCCAAGACAAATGTCAGCACGGGCGAGGCAATCTCAGGATCCAGCCTCAGCACCAGAAGAGGTCTGAGGACCTGGCGCCACTGGGGAAGAATCCCAAGATGTGCCTCTACCCTCGCTTGGAGACTGGCCTATCCTGGGGCAACAGGGACGGATCATTGTGGTCCCCGTCATAACTCGAGAGGACCCCGCCGCAACTCGAGAAAACCAGAAGCTTCTCCCTTGCAGGCAGAGTGAGGCTCTTGTCTGCTGCGGCATCCCGGGGGAAATCACCCGTTTCCTCTTGGACCTGTAAATGCCTCTTCACACCCTTTCTGTGACCCAGGAAGTTTCCTGCCCCACCCGTCCCCACTCGAGAGGAACCCCGAGGGTCCCACCGCGACTCAAGAGGAGCTCTATTTTCCCATGCTCAGCTCCAGATGAGGGGCCCTTTCCCTGCTTCATCGGGAAAGGTTTCCCGGCTCGCCCCTCACATATCAAGAGGAGGTGCTCACACCTGGAGAGTAGGGACGAGTCTCACAGTTTGGGCCACGTTTCCCCAAGAACCCCAAATGCTTCGTCCACTCCAGATGAAACTGACTGCCCTGCACTGCCTCGACAGTCACCCTGAGGCTCGACCTCGGCACACTGGCACGTGTGACAGCCCTGGGGAACCTCGAGGGCAAGCCACTGATTCCTGTATCAGTTCTATAGGGACCGGACACTGTTACTTCAGTGTGGGAGGAAAGCGGCTAGCAAGTATCCAGTGGAGATGAGGGCTGACTCCACTGTGCGGGCTCCAGGGGAGCCCCAAAACCTATGTCAGCATGGGCGAGGCAAGTACAGGCTCTGGCCTCAGCACCATATGAGGACTGAAGACCTGGAGACGTCTGTGGAGGAATCCCCAGAGGCTCCTCGAACTCGCACTGAGAATGGCCTCTCCTGTGAATACAGCGATAGGTCCCTGGGGTCCCCGTCATAACTTGAGAGGACCCCGGGGCAACTAAACAAAAAACAGAAGCTTCTCCCCTCAGGTGGTGTGAGGCCCTTGTCCGCAGCAGCGTCTCGAGTGAATTTATCCCATCCCACTTTGACCTCAAAAGGCTCTTTCGCACCCTTGCTGTGACCCAAGAAGTTCCCAGGCACAAACCTCCCCACTCGAGAGAAACCCCGAGGGTCCTGCCAAGAATCAAGAGGAGCCCCGTTTTCCCCTGCTGAGCTCCAGATGAGGGCCCCTTTCCCTACTCCACTGGGAAAGGTTTTGCGGTGTTCCCCTCGCATCCCAAGAGGAGATGCTGTTACCTGGAGAGTCGGGAGGAGTCTCTCAAGTTGGGCCAACATTCCCCAAGACCACCAATGCATCGTCCACTCCAGATGAACTTGACTGCCCTGCACTGCCTCAACTGCCTCCCCGAGACTTGACTGCTGACACACTGGCACGTGTGATTGCCCTGGAGTACCTCGAGGGCATGCTACGAATCCTTTTGTCCGTTCGACGGAAAGCCGGACAAGGCTGCTGCACCCTGGATTAAAGCGGACCTGCACGTCTATGGGCGAGATGAGGCCTGACACCCCTGAAGGGGCTCCAGAGGAAACCCAAGAGCTACGTCGGCACGAGTGAGGAAAGCTCAGGCTCCGACCTCAGCCCCAGAATGGGACTGAGGACTTGGGGACACTGGGGAAAAATCCCGAGGTGTGCCTCGCCCCTCGAACAGACACTGGAATCACCTGGTGCAATAGGAGTAGGTCCCTAGGACCCTGTCGTAACTTGAGAGGATCCCTCCGCAAATGGAAAAAAAACAGACATTTCCCTGCAGGCAGGGAGAGGCCCTTGTCTGATGCAGCATCTCGGGGGAATTCACCGCTTCTATCTTTGACCTAGAAAGGCCCCTTCACACCGTTGCTGTGACCCAAGAAGTTCCCCTTCCCACCCGTCCCCACTCGAGAGGAACCCCAAGGGACCCGCAAAGACACAAGAGGAGCCCAGTTTTCCCCTGCTGAGCTGCAGATGAGGGGCCCTTACCTGTTCCATCGGGAAAGGTTTCACGGTGTTCCCCTGGAATCCCAAGAGGTGGCCTCCCATCTGGAGAGTCGGAAAGAGCCTCAGGTGTCTGACCACCACTCCCCAAGTTCCCCAAATGCCTCGTCCACTCCAGATGAACCTGACTGCCCTGCACTGTCTCGACTGTCACCCCGAGGCTTGACTCCCAACACTCTGGCACGTGAGACAGCCCTAGAGTACCTCGAGGGCAAGCCACAGATCCCTGTGTCCGCTTGATGGGGAGCTGGACACTGCCACTGTAGTTGGGGAAGTAAGAGGCCATGCAAGTCTCCAGGCGAGATGCCGCCTGACTCCCCTGTGGGGGCTCCAGAGTAACCTCAAGACCTATGAAAGCATGAGCGAGGAAATCTCAGGCTCCGACCTCAGCACCAGACAAGGACTGAGGACCCAGAGACGACTGGGGAGGAATCCCCAGAGGCGCCTCACAACTTGCACTGAGACTGGCCTCTCCTGAGGACACCGGGGCAGTCCCTGCTGTAACTCGAGAGGACCCTGCCACAACTCGAGAAAAACCGGAAGCTTCTCCCCTGCCGGCGTGGTGTGGCCCTTGTCCGCGGCGGCATCTCAGGGGAATTCACTCCGTCCCTCGTGGACCTCAAAAGTTTCCTTCACACACTTGCTGTGATCCAAGAAGTTCCCGCCCCACCCGTCCCCAATGGAGATGAACCCTGAGGGTCCCACCAAGACTCAAGAGGTACCCCGTATTCCCGTGCTGTGCTCCAGATGAGGGGCCCTATCCCTGCTCCGTCGGAAAGGTTTTGCGGTGTTCCTCACGCATCCTAAGAGGAGGTGCTTGTACCTGGAAAGTCGGGAGGAGTCTCACAGGTTGGGCCACCATTCCCCAAGGCCCCAAATGTCTCGTCCACTCCAGATGAACCTGACTGCCCTGCACTGCCTCGACTGTCACCCCGAGGCTCGACTCTGGAACACTGGAACATGTGATAGCCCTGGCATACCTCAAGGCCAAGCCACTGATCCCTGTATCCACTCGACAAGGCCCCGGACACTGTTGCTGCAGTTGGGAAGGAAAGCGGCCATGCACGTCTCCAGTCAAGACGAGGCCTGACTTCCCTGTGGGGGCTCCAGCGGAAACCCAAGTTCCACGTCAGCACGGTGAGGAAACGTCAGGGTACCGTGATAGCTCTGGGGTACCGTGATGGCAAGCCACAGATATCTTTGTCCATTCGAGGGAGAGGTGGACAAGGCTGCTGCACCCTGGAGTAAAGCGGCCCTGCACATCTATGGGTGAGACGAGGCCTGACTCCCCTGAGGGGGCTCCAGGGGAACCCCAAGACATACGTAGGCATAGGTGGGGAAGCTCAAGCTCCAGCATCAGCACCAGAATGGGACCGAGGTCTTGGATCCACTGAGGAACATTCCCCAGATGTGCCTCGCCCATCACCCGGAGACTGGCCTCTCTTGGGGCCACAGGGGTGGGTCCCTGGGGCCCCAACGTAACTTTACAGGACCACTGCTCAACTCGAAAAAACCAGACACTTCCCTGCAGGCGGGGAGAGGCCCTTGTCTGATTCGGCGTCTCGGGGGAATTCATCCCTTCCCTCTTGGACCTCGAAAGGCTCCTTCACACCCTTGCTGTGACACAAGACGCTCCCCGCCATACCAGTCCCCACTCGAGAGGAACCCCGATGGTCCCGCCAAGACTCAAGAGGAGCCCCGTTTTCCCCTGCTGAGCTCCAGAAGAGGGGCCCTTTCCCTGCTCCATCCGTCGGAAAAGGTTACGTGGTGTTCCACTAACATGTCAATAGGAGGTGCTTGCACCTGGAGAGTTGGGAGGAGTCTCAAAGTTTGGGCCACCATTCCCCAAGACCCCCAAATGCTTCGTCCATTCCAGATGAACTTGAGTGACCTGCACTGCCTCGACTGTAACCCCGAGGCTCGACTCCGGCACACTGGCACGTGTGATAGCCCTGAGGGATGTACAAGGCAAGCCACTGATCCCTGAATCTACACGACAGGGAACCAGACACTGTTACTGCAGTTGAGAAGGAAAAAGGCCGTGCACATCTCCAGTCGAGAGGAGGCCAGACTCCCCTCTGCGGGCTCAAGGGGAAGCCCAATACAAATGTCAGCACGGGTGAGGAAATCTCAGGCTGCAGCCTCAGCAGAAGAAGGGGACTGAGTTCTGGGCTCCACTGGGGAGGAAACCCCAGATGTGCCTCGCCCCTCGCATGGAGACTGGGCTGTCCTGGGGCCACAGGGGTGGATGCCTGTGGTCCCCATCATAACTCGAGGGGACCCCGCCGCAACTCGAGAAAAGCCAGAAGCTTCACCCTTGCAGGCGGAATGAAGCCCTTGTCTGCTGCGGCATCCCAGGGGAAATCACCCGTTCCCTCTTGGACCTCGAAATGCTCTTTCACACCCTTGCTGTGACCAAAGAAGTTACCTGCCCCACACGTCCCCACTCTAGAGGACCGCTGAGGGTCCCGCCGTGAATCAAGAGAAGCTCTATTTTCCCATGTTCAGCTCCAGATGAGGGGCCCTTTTTCTGTTCCATCAGGAAAGGGTTCCTGGCTCTTCCCTCGCATTCCAAGAGGAGGCCCTCACACCAGGCGATTCCAGAGAAGCCTCAGGTGTTGGGTCACATTTCCTCAAGATCCCCAAATGCCTAGTCCACTCCAGATGAATCTGACTGCCCTGCACTGCCTCAAATGTCACCCCGAGGCTCGACTCCAGCACACTGGCAGGTGTGATAGCCCTGGGGTACCTCGAGGTCAAGCCACTGATCCCTGTATCCGCTCGACAGGGACCCAGACACTGTTGCTGCAGTTGGGGAGGAAAGCGGATGTGGACATGCCTAGGCGAGACAAGAACTGAATCCCCTATGGGGACTCCAGGGGAACCCCAAGACCTATGTCAGCAAGGTGGAGGTAAGCCCAGGCTTCTGGCTCAGCTCCAGACAAAGATTGAGGACCCAGCGATATCTATGGAATAATCCCCACAGGTGCCTCACAACTCGCATGGTGACTGGCCTCTCCTGAGGCCACAGGGGCGGGTCCCTGGTGTCCCCGTCATAACTCGAGAAGACCCGGCCACAACTGGAGAAAAATCAGAAGCTTCTCTCCTGCAGGGAGGGTGAGTCCCTTGTCCGCTGCAGCATCTTGGGGGAAATCACTCATTCCCTCTTGAACCTCGAAAGGCGCCTTCATTCCCTTGCTGTGATCTAGGAAGATCTCCAACCCAACCGTCCCCAATCGAGGGGAACCCCGAGGGCCCACTGTGACTAAAGAGCAGCCCCCTTTTCCCCTGCTGAGCTCCGGAAGGGGGCCTTTTCCCTGCTCCATCGAGAAAGGTTTTCATACGCTCCCCTCGTATCCTCAGAGGTGGTCTCCAACAAGAGAGTCGGGAGGAGCTTCAGGTGGCTGACCACCACTCCCCAAGATCCCCAAATGCCAAGTCCACTCCAGGTGAACATGACTGCCCTGCACTGTCTTGACTGTCTCCCCGAGGTTCGACTCCCAACAAACTGTCATGTGAGCCTACCCTGGAGTACCACGATTGTAAGCCACAGATCCCTGTGTCCACTTTACGGGGAGACGGACACTGCCGCTGCAGTTGGGGAAGAAAGAGGTCGTGCACGTCTCCAGGCAAGAAGAGGCCAAAATCCCCTGTGGGGGCTCCAGAGTAACCTCAAGAACTATGAAAGCATGAGCAAGGAAATCTCAGGCTCTGACCTCAGCACCAGACAAGGACTGAGGACCCGGCGATGACTGGGGAGGAATCCCAAGAGGCGCCTCGCAACTCACACTGAGAATGGCCTCTGCTGAGGATACAGGCGCGGGTTCCTGGTGTCCTCATCGTAACTCGAGAGGACCACACCACAACTCGAGAAAAACCAGACGCTTCTCTCCTGCAGGCATGCTGTGGCCCTTGTCCGCGGCAGCATCCCAGGGGAATTCACCACGTCCCTCGTGGACCTCGAATGGCTCCTTCACACCCTTGCTGTGACCCAAGAAATTCCCTGCCCCATCAGTCCACACTCGAGAGGAACCACAAGAGTCCCGCCAAGACTCAAGAGGAGCCCCGTTTTCCCCTGCTGAGCTCCAGTTGACGGGCTCTTTCCCTGCTCCATCGGAAAGGTTTCGCGGTGTTCCCCTCACATCCCAAGAGGAGGTGCTGCCACCTTGAAAGTCGTTAGGAGTCTCAGAGGTTGGCCCACCATTCCCCAAGACCCCCAAATGCCTCGTCGACTTTAGATGAAACTGACTGCCCTACACTGCCTCGACTGTAACCCCAAGACTCGACTCCGGCACACTGGCATATGTCACAGCCCTAGGGTACCTCGAGCGCAAGTCACAGATCCCTGTATCCGCTCGACAGGGACCCGGACACTGTTACTGCAGTTGGGAAGGAAAGCGGCCTTGCACTTCTCCAGTCGAGACGAGACCTGACTCCCGTCTGTGGGATCCAGGGGAAGCCCAATAAAAATGTCAGCACGGGCGAGGCAATCTCAGACTGCAATCTCAGCACCAGAAGGGGACTGAGGACTTGGCGCCACGTGGGAGGAATCCCCAGATGTGCCTCGCCCCTCGCACGGACACTGGCCTATCCTGGGGCCACAGGGGCAGATCCCTGTGGTCCCCGTCATAATTTGAGAGAACCTTGCCACAACTGGGGAAATACCAGAAGCTTCAACCTTGCAGACGGAGTGAGGCCCTTGTCCGCTGAGGCATCCAGGGAGAAATCACCCGTTTTCCTCTTGGACTTTGAAATGCTCTTTCACACCCTTGCTATGACCAAGAAGTTCCCCGCCCCACACGACCCCACTCGAGAGGACGCCGAGTGTCCCACCATGACTCAAATGAGCTCCATTTTCCCATGTTGAGCTCGAGATGAGGGAACCTTTCACTGCTCAATAGGGATAGGGTTCCCTGCTCTTCCCTCGCATCCCAAGAGGACGCACTCTCACCAGGCGAGTCCAGAGAAGCCTCAGGAGTTGGGTCACATTTCTGCAAGACCCTCAAATGCCTAGTCCACTCCAGATGAATCTCACAGTCCTGCACTGCCTCGACTGTCACCCTGAGGCTCGATTCCGGCACACTGGCACGTGTCATAGCCCTGGGTCACCTCGAGATCAAGACACTGATCCCTGTATCCGCTCTACAGGGACCCGGACACTGTTGCTGCAGTTGGGAAGGAAAGCGGCTGTGCACATCCCCAGGCGAGACTAGGCCTGACTTTCCTATGGGGGCTCCAGGGAAACCCCAAGACCTATGGCATCATGGGCGAGGCAAGCACACGCTCCGGCCTCAGCACCAGACCAGGACTCAGGACCTGGTGAAGTCTCAGGAGAAATCCCCACAGGTGCATCACAAATCGCATGGAGAATTGCCTCTCCTGAGGCCACAGCAGCGGGTCCCTGGAGTCCCCGTCATAACACAAGAGGACCCCGCAGCAACTCGAGAAAAACCAGAAGCTTCTCCCCTGGAGGGAGGGTGAGTCCCTTGTCCCCTGTAGCATCTCGGGGGAAATCACCCCTTCGCTCTTCGACCTCGAAAGGCTCCTTCATACCCTTGTTGTGACCTAGCAAGTTCCCCTCCACAATTATCCCCATTCAAGAGGAGCCCCGATGGTCCAGCTGCAAATCAAGAGGAGCCCCGATTTCCCCTGCTGAGCTCCAGATGAGGGGCCCTTTCCCTGCTCCATCGGGAAAGGATTTCCGGCGCTCCCCTCGCATCTCAAGGGGTGGCTCGCAACAGGAGAGTTGGGAGGAGCTTCAGGTGTCTGACCACCACACCTCAAGACTCCCAAATGCCTCTTCCACTCCAGATGAACATGACTGCACTTCACTGTCTCGACTGTCACCCCGAGGCTCGTCTCCCCACACACTGGCACGTGAGACAGCCCTGGTTTACCTCAATGGCAAGCCACAGATACCTGTGTCCGCTTTACGGGAGCTGGACACTGCCGCTGCAGTTGTGGAAGAAAGGCTGTGCAAGTCCCCAGGCGAGAAGAGGCCTGACTCCCCAGTGAGGCCTCCAGAGTAACCTAAAGAGCTATGAAAGCAGGAGCGAGGAAATCTCAGGCTCCGACCTCAGCACCAGCCGAGGAGTGAGGACCCGGAAATGACTGGGGAGGAATCCCCAGAGGTGCCTCGCAACTCGCACTGACTATGGCCTCTCCTGAGAATACATGGGCGGGTCCCTGGGTTCCCCTTCGTAACTCGAGAGGACCGCGCTGCAACTCGAGAAAACCAGTAGCTTCTCCCCTGCAGGCTTGGTGTGGCCCTTGTCCTCAACTGCATCTCAGGGGAATTCACCCCTTCCCTCGTGGACCTCGAAAGGCTCCTTCACACCCTTGCTATGACCCAAGAAGTTCCCTGCCACAACAGTCCCCACTCGAGAGGAACCCCAAGTGTCCCGCCAAGACTCAAGAGGAGTCCCGTTTTTCCCTGCTGAGCTCCAGATGAGGGACCCTTACCCTGCTCCGTCAGGAAAGGTTTCGCGGTGTTCCCCTCGCATCTTAAGAGGAGGTGCTCACAACTGGAAAGACGGGAGGAGTCTCACAGGTTGGGCCACCATTCCCCAAGACCCCCAAATGTCTCGTCCACTTCAGATGAACCTGACTGCCCTGAACTGCCTCGCCTTTAACCCCAAGGCTTGACTCCGGCACACTGGCACGTGTGGCAGTCCTAGGGTACCTCAAGGGCAAGCTATAGATCCCCGTATCGGCTGGACAGGGACCTGTACACTGTTACTGAAGTTGGGAAGGAAAGCGGCCGTGCACGTCTCCAGTGGAAATGAGGCCTGATTCCACTTTATGGGCTCCAGGGGAAGCCAAATATAAATGTCACCACAGGTGAGGCAGTCTCAGGCTGCAGCCTCAGCACCAGAAGGGGACTGGGGACTTGGTGCCACTGAGGAGGAATCCCCAGATGTGCCTCGCCCCTCGCATGGAGACTGATCTATCCTGGGGCAAGAGGGGCGGATCCCTGCGGTGCCCATCGTAACTCGAGGGGCCCCCGCTGCAACTCAAGAAAAACCAGAAGCTTCACCCTTGCAGGTGGAGTGAGGCCCTTGCCCGCTGCGGAGTCCCGAGGAAATCTTCCGTTCCCTCTTGGACCTCGGAATGCTCTTTCATACACTTGCTGTGACCCAAGAAATTCCCCACCCCACACGTCCCCACTCGATAGGAGCGACAAGGGTCCACTGTGACTCAAGAGGATCTCCATTTTCCCATGCTCACCTCCAGATGAGGGACCCTTCCCCTGCTCCATCGGAAAGTGTTCCCGGCTCTTCCCTCCATCCCAAGAGGATGCACTCACACCAGGCAAGCCCAAAGAAGCCTCAAGCGTCAGGTCACATTTCCGCAAGACACCCAAATGCCTAGTCCACTCCAGATGAATCTGAGTGTCCTTCACTGCCTCAAGTGTCACCCGGAGTCTCGACTCCAGCACACTGGCACTAGTGATAGCCCTGGGGTACCTCGAGGTCAAGCCAATGATCTCTGTATCCGCTCGCAAGGGACCCAGACACTGTTGCTGCAGCTGGGGAGGAAAGCGGCTCTGCATGTCCCCAGGTGAGACGAGGCCTGACTCCCCTATGGGGGCTCCAGGGGAACCCCAAGACCTATGTCAGCATGGGCGAGGAAAGCACAGGTTCTGGCCTCAGCACCAGACGAGGACTGAGGACGCGGCGACGTCTCAGGAGGAATCCCCACAGGTGCCTCACAACTCGCATGGAGACTGGCCTCTCCTGAGGCCACAGCAGCGGGTTCCTGGGCTCCCCGTTGTAACTCGAGGGGACCCCGCTGCAACTCGAGAAAAACCAGAAGCTTCTCCTCTGCAGGGAGGGTGAGTCCCTTGTCTGCTGCAGCATCTCGTGGGAAATCACCACTTCTCTCTTGGACCTCGAACGGCTACTTCATTCCCTGTTGTGACCTAGGAAGTTCTCCGCCCCAACCGTCCCCATTCGAGAGGAACCCTGAGGGTCCAGCCGTGACTCAAGAGGAGCCCCGATTTTCCCTGCTGAGCTCCAGATGATGGGCCCTTTCCCTGCTGCATCGGGAAAGGTTTTCTGGAGCTCCCTTCATATCCCAAGAGGTGGCCTCACATCAGGAGAGTCGGGAGGAGCCTCAGGTGTCTGACCACCATTCCCCAAGATCTCCAAATGCCTCGTCAAATCCAGATGAACATGACAGCCCTGCACTGTCTCGACTGTCACCCCGAAGCTCGACTCCAAACACACTGGCACGTGTACAGCCCTGGAGTACCTAGATGGCAAGCCACTGATCCCTGTGTCCGCTTTACAGAGAGCTGGACACTACCACTGCAGTTGGGGAAGAAAGAGGCCATGCAAGTCTCCAGGGGAGAAGAGGCCTGCTTCCCCTGTGGGGTCTCCAGAGTAACCTCAAGACCTATGAAAGCATGAGCAAGGAAATCTCAGGCTCCGACCTCAGCACCAGAAGAGCACTGAGGACCTGGCGAAGACTGGGGAGGAATCCCCAGAGACGCCTCGTAACTCGCACTGAGAATGGCCTCTCCTGAGGATACAGGGGTGGGTCCCTGGGGCCACATTCACAACTCGAGAGGACCCTGCCCCAACTCGAGAAAAACCAGAAGCTTCACCTTTGCAGGTGGAGGGAGGCCCTTATCCGCTGCGGCATCCTGGAGTAAAATACCCATTCCCTCTTGGAATTCGAAATTCTCCTTCACACCATTGCTATGACCCATGAAGTTCCCCGCCCCACACGTTCCCACTCGAGAGGACCACCGACGGTCCCGCTGTGAATCAGGAGGAGCTCCATTTTCCCAAGCTCAGCTCCAGACGAGAGGCACAGTACCTGCTCCATCAGGAAATGGTTCCCGGCTCCCCCCTCGCATCCCAGGAGGTGGCTTCTCATCATAAGAGTCGGGAGGAGTTCAGGTGTCCAACCACCACTCCCAAACATCCCCAAATGCCTCATCCACTCCAGATGAACATGAATGCCCTGCACCCTGAGGCTTGACTCCCAACACACTGGCACGTGAGACAGCCTTGGAATACCTCGATGGCAAGCCACACATCCCTGTGTCCGCTTTACGGGGAGCCGGACACTGCCACTGCAGTTGGGGAAGAAAGAGGCCGTGCAAGTCTCCAGGCGAGAAGAGGACTGACTCCCCTGTGGGGGCTCCAGAGTAACCTCAAGACCTATGAAAGCATGAGAGGGGAAATCTCAGGCTCTGACCTCAGCACCAGACGAGGACTGAGGACCCGACGATGACTGGGGAGGAATCCCCAGAGGCGCCTCGCAACTCACACTGAGTATAGCCTCTCCTGAGGATACAGGGGCGGGTCCCTAGGGTCCCCGTCGTAACTGGAGAGGACCCTGCCACAACTTGCGAAAAAAAGAGTAGCTTCTCCCCTGCAGTTGTGGTGTGGCCCTTGACCGCAACAGCATATCAGGGAAATTCACCACGTCCCTTGTGGACCTAGAAAGGCTCCTTCACACCCTTGCTGTCACCCATGAAGTTCCCCGCCCCACACATCCCCACTCGAGAGGAACACAAAGGGGCCTGCCAAGACTCAAGAGGAGCTCCGTTTTCGCCTGCTGTGCTCCACATGAGGGGCCCTCTCCTTACTCCATCAGGAAAGTTTTCATGGTGATCCCCTCGCATCCCAACAGGAGGTGTTAGCACCTGGAAAGTCGGGAGGAGTCTCACAGGTTGGGCCACCATTCCCCGAGACTCCCAAATACTTCGTCCAATTCTGATAGACCTGACTGCCCTGCACTGCCTCGACTGTAACCCCGAGGCTCGACTCAGGCACACTAGCACATGTGACAGCCCAAGGGTACCTCGTGAGCAAGGCATAGAGGTATCCGCTTGACAGGGACCCGGACACTGTTACTGCATTTGGAAAGGAATGTGGCTGTGCACGTCCCCAGGCATGACGAGGACTGACTCCATATGGGATTTCCAGAGGAACCCCAACACCAACATCAGCATGGGCGAGGCAAGCACAGGCTCCGGCCTCAGCACCAGACAAGGACTGAGGACCCGGCAACGTTTTGGGATGAAATCCCATAGGTGCTTCGCAACTGGCATGGTGACTGGCCTCTCCTGAGGATACAGGGGCGGGTCCCTGGGGTCCTCATCGGAACTCGAGAGGACCCCACTGCAACTTGAGAAAAATAAGAAGCTTCTCCCCTGCAGGGAGGGTGAGTCCCTTGTTCACTGCAGCATCTCGGGGGAAATCACCCCTTCCCTCTTGGACCTTGAAAGGCTCCTTCATACCCTTGTTGTGACCTAGGAATATCTCCGCCCCAACCGTCCCCAATCGAGAGGAACCCCAAGGGTCCAGCGATGACTCCGGAGGAGCCCCGATTTCCCCTTCTGAGTTCCAGATGAGGGGCCCTTTCCCTGCTCCATCGGGAAAGGTTTTCCGGCACTCCCTTCGTATCCCAAGAGGTGGCCTCATATCAGGAGAGTCAGGAGGAGACTCAGGTGTCTGACCACGATTCCCCTAGATCCCCAAATGCCTCGTCAAATCCAGATGAACATGACAGCCCTGCACTGTCCAGACTGTCACCCCGAGGCTCGACTCCCAACACACTGGCATGTGGAACAGCCCTGGAGTACCTAGATGGCAAGCCACTGATTCCTGTGTCCGCTTTACGGGGAGCCGGACACTACCGCTGCAGTTGGGGAAGAAAGAGGCCGTGCAAGTCTCCAGGAGAGAAGAGGACTGACTCCCCTGTGGGGTCTCCAGAGTAACCTCAAGACCTATGAAAGCATGAGCAAGGAAATCTCAGGCTCCGACCTCAGCACCAGAAGAGCACTGAGGACCTGGCGAAGACTGGGGAGGAATCCCCAGAGACGCCTCGTAACTCGCACTGAGAATGGCCTCTCCTGAGGATACAGGGGCGGGTCCCGGGGGTCGCATTCGTAACTCGAGAGGACCCTGCCACAACTCAAAAAAACCAGAAGCTTCACCTTTGCAGGCGGAGCGAGGCCCTTATCCGCTGTGGCGTCCCGGGCGAAAATACCCGTTCCCTCTTGGACTTCGAAATTCTCCTTCACACTGTTGCTGTGACCCATGAAGTTCCCCACCCCACACATGAAGTTGCCTCGAGAGGACCGCCGAGGGTCCCGCTGTGAATCAAGCGGAGCTCCATTTTCCCTAGCTCAGCTCCAGATGAGGGGCCCTTTCCATGCTCCTATGACAGCATCAGCGAGGAAATCTCAGGCTCGACCTCAGCAACAGATGAGGACTGAGGACCCGGCTATGACTGGGGAGGAATCCCCAGAGGCGCCTCACAACTCGCACTGAGAATGGCATACCCTCAGGTTACAGGGGCGAGTCCCTGTGGTTCCTGTCATAAATTGAGAGGACCCCGCCACAACTCGAGTATAACCGGAAGATTCTCCCCTTCATGCCTGGAGTGGCCCATGTCTGCAACGGCATCTCAGGGGAATTCACCCCGTCCTTCGTGGACCTTGAAAGGCTCCTTCACACCCTTGCTGTGACCCAAGAAGTTCCCCACCCGACCCGGACCCACTCGAGAGGAACCCCAAGGGTCCCACCAAGAAGTAAAAGGAGCCACGTTTTCCCCTTCTGAGCTCCAGATAAGGGGCCCTTTCCCTGCTCTGTTGGGAAAGGTTTTGCGGTGTTCTCCTCGCATCCCAAGAGGAAGTGCTCGCACCTAGAAAGTCGGGACGAGTCTCACAGGTTGGGCCACCATTCCCCAAGACCCCCAAATGCCTCGTCCACTTCAGATGAACACGAATACCCTGCACTGCCTCGACTGTAACCCCGAGGCTTGACTCAGGCACACTGGCCTGTGTGACAGCCCTAGGGTACCTCGAGCACAAGCCATAGATCCCTGTATCTGCTTGACAGGGACCCAGACACGGTTACTGCAGTTGGGAAGGAAAATGACCGTACACGTCTCCAGTCGAGACGAGGCCTGACTCTGCTCCGCTGGTTCCAGAGGAAGCCGAATACAAATGTCAGCACGGGCGACGCAATCTCAGGCTGCAGCCTCAGCACCAGAAGGGGACTGAGGACTTGGCGCCACTGGGGAGGAATCCCCAGATGTGCCTCGCCCCTCGCACAGAGACTGGCCTATCCTGGGGCTAAAGGGGTGGATCCCTGTGGCCCCCTTGTAACTTGAGAGGACCCCGATGCAATTCAAGGAAAACCAGAAGCTTCACCCTTGTCCGCTGTGGCGTTCCGGGGGAAATCACCTGTTCCCTCTTGGACCTTGAAATGCTCTTTCACACCCTTACTGTGACCGAAGAAGTTCATCGCCCCACACATCCCCACTCGAGAGGACAGCTGAGGGTCCCGCCGTAACTCAACAAGAGCTCCATTTTCCGATGCTCAGCTCCAGATGAGGGGCCCTTTGCCTGCTCCATCAGGAAAGGGTTCCCGGCTCTGCCCTCGCATCCCACGAGGAGGAACTCACATGAGGCAAGTCCAGAGAAGCCTCAGGCGTTGGGTCACAGTTCTGCATCACCCCCGAAAGCCCTCTCCACTCCAGATGAATCTGACTGTCCTGCATTGTTTCGAGTGTCACCCCGAGGCTCGACTCTGGCACACTGGCACGTGTGACAGCCCGGGGTACCTCGAGGTCAAGACACTGATCCCTGTTCCCGCTCGACAGGGACCCGGACACTGTTGCTGCAATTGGGGAAGAAAGCGGCTGTGCACGTCCCCAGGCGAGACAAGGCCTGACTCCCCTACGGGGGATCCAGGGAAACCACAAGACCTATGTCAGCATGGGTGAGGCAAGCACAAGCTCCAGCCTCAGCACCAAAGGAGGTCTGAGGACCCGGCGATGACTGGAGGGGAATCCCCAGAGGTGCCTCGTAACTCACACTGATAATGGCTTCTCCTGAGGATAAAAGCACGGGTCCCTGGGGTCCCCGTCATAACTCAACAGGACCGTGTTGCAACTCGAGGAAAACCGGATGCTTCTCCCCAGCAGTTGTGGTGTGGCCCTTGTCCACAAAGGCATCTCAAGGGAATTAACCCCGTCTCTCGTGGAGCTCGAAAGGCTCTTTCACACCCTTCCTGTGACCCAATAATTTCCCCGCCCCACCCGTTCTCCACTGGAGAGGAACACCAAGGGTCCCGCCAACACTCAAGAGGAGCCCCGTTTTCCCTTCTGAGTTCCAGATGAGGGGCCACTTCCCTGCTCCATTGGGAAAGGTTTAGCGGTGTTCCCCTCACATCCCAAGAGGAGGTGCTCGCACCTGGAATGTCCGGAGGAGTTTCACAGGTTGGACCACCATTCCCCAGACCCCCAAGTGGCATGTCCACTTCAGATGAACCTGACTGCCCTGCACTGCCTCGACTCTAACCCCGAGGCACGAGTCCGGCACACTGGCAAGTGTGACAGTACAAGGGTACTTCGAGTGCAAGCCATTGATCCCTGTATCTGCTTGACATGGCCCCAGACACTGTTACTGCAGTTGGGAAATAAAGCAGCATGCACGTCTTTAGTCGAGATGAGGCCTGACTCCCCTCTGCGGGATCCAGGGGAAACTCAATAAAAATGTCAGCAGAGGCGAGGCAATCTCAGGTTGCAGCCTCAGCACAAGGGGACTGAGGACTTGGCGCCACTTGGGAGGAATCATCAGATGTGCCTCGCCACTTGCACAAAGACTGGCCTATCCTGGGGCCACAGGGGCGGATCCCTGTGGTCCCCGTCGTAACTCGGGAGGACCCTGCCGCAACTCGAGAAAAACCGGAATCTTGACCCTTGCAGGCAGAGTGAGGCCCTTGTCCACTGCGGTGTCCCGGGGGAAATCACCTGTTCACTCTTGGATCTCGAAATGCTATTTCACACCCTTGCTGTGACCCAAGAAGTGCCCCGGCCCACACATCCCTACTGGAGAGTAACACGGAGGGTCCTGCCACGACTCAAGAGGAGCTCCATTTTCCCATGCTGAGCTCCAGATGAGGGGCCCTTTCCCTGATTCATCGGGAAAGGGTTCCCGGCTCTCCCCGCACATCCCAAGAGGAGACACTCACACCAGGCGAGTCCAGAGAAGCCTCAGGAGTCGGACCACATTTCCACAAGACCTCCAAATGCCTAGTCCACTCCAGATGAATCTAACTATCCTGCACTGCCTCGACTGTCACCCCGAGGCTCGACGCTGGCACACTGGCACTTGTGATAGCCCTGGGGTACCTCAAGGTCAAGCCACTGATACCTGTATCTCCTCGACAGTGACCCGAACACTGTTGCTGCAGTTGGGGAGGAAAGCGGCTGTGCACGAACCTAGGCGAGAAAAGGCCTGACTCCCCTATGAGGGCTCCAGGGGAACCCCAAGAACTATGTCATCATGGGTGAGACAAGCACAGGCTCCGGGCTCAGCACCAGACGAGGACTGAGGACCCATCATTGTCTCAAGTGGAATCCCCACAGGTACCTCACAACTCGCATGGAGACTGGCCTCTCCTGAAGCGAGAGAAGCAGGTCACTGGGGTCCCCAATGTACCTCGAGAAGACCCAGCCGCAACTCGAGAAAAACCAGAAGCTTCGCCCCTGCAGGGAGGGTGAGACCCTTGTCTGCTGCAGCATCTCGTGGGAAATCACCTCTTCCCTCTTGGACCTCGAAACGCTCCTTCATTCCCTTGTTGTGACCTAGGTAGTTCCCCGCCCCAACCGTCACCACTTGAGAGGAAACCCAAGAGTCCCACCGGGAATCAAGAGGAGCCCCATTTTCACCTGCTGAGTTCCAGATGAGGGGCACTTTCCCTGCTCCATTGGGAAAGCTTTTCTGGGGCTCCCCTCGCATCCCAAGAGGTGGCCTCGCATCAGGAGAGTCGGGAGAAGCCTCAGGTGTAGGACCACCACTCCCCAAGATCCCCAAATGCCTCGTCCACTCCAGATGAACTTGACTGCCCTGCACTCTCTCGACTGTCACCCCGAGGCTCAACTCCCAACACACTGGCACGTGAGACAGGCCTGGAGTACCTCGATGGCAATCCACAGATCCCTTTGACCACTTGACAGGGAGCCAGACACTGCCGCTGCAGTTGTAGAAGAAAGAGGCCATGCAAGACTTCAGGCGAGAAGAGGCCTGACTACCCTGTGTGGGCTCCAGAGTAACCTCAAGATCTATGAATGCACGAGGGAGGAAATCTCAGGGTCGACCTCAGCATCAGACGAGGACTGACGACACGGAGATGACTGGAGAGGAATCCCCAGAGGCGCCTTGCAACTCGCACTGAGAATGGCCTCTCCTGAGGATACAGGGGCGGGTCCCTAGGGTCAGCATCGTAACTTGTGTGGACCCCGCCGCAACTCGAGAAAAACCAGAAGCTTCTCCACTGCAGGCATGGTGGGGCCCTTGTCTGCAACAGCATCCCAGAGGAATTCACCCCATCCCTCCTGGACCTCGAAAGGCTCCTTGCTTTGACCTTGCTTTGACACTTGCTGTGACCCAAGAAGTTCCCAGCTCCACCCGGCCCCAATAGAGAGGAACACAAGTGTCCTGCCAAGTCTCAAGATGAGCCCCGTTTTCCCCTTTTGAGCTCCAGATGACGGGCCCTTTCCCTGCTCCATCGGAAAGGTTTCACGGTGTTCCACTCACATCCCAAGAGGAGGTGGTCGCACCTGGAATGTCGGGACGAGTCTCATAGATTGGTCCACCATTCCGCAAGACCCCCAAATGCCTCGTCCACTTCAGATGAACCTGAATGCCCTGCAATGTCTCGACTGTAACCCCGAGGCTTGACTCCGGCACACTAGCCCGTGTGACAGTACAAGTGAACCTCCAGTGCAAGCCACTGATCCCTGTATCCGCCTGACAGGGAACCGGACACTGTTACTGCAGTTGGGAAGGAAAGCGACCATGCACGTCTCCAGTCGAGACGAGGCCTGACTCCCCTTTGTGGGCTCCAGGGGAAGACCAATACAAATGGCGAGGCAATCTCAGGCTGCAGCCTCAGCACCAGAAATTGGCACCACTGGGAAGGAATGCCCAGGTGTGCCTCGCCACTCCCACGGAGACAGGCCTATCCTGGCGCCACAGGCTTGGATCATTGTGGTCCCCATCATAACTCGAGAGGACCCCGCCTCAACTCTAGAAAAACAAGAAGCTTCACGCTTGCAGGTGGAATGAGGTCCTTGTCCTCTGTAGCGTCCTGGGGGAAATCACCCGTTCCCTCTTGGACCTCCAAATGCTCTTTCACACCCTTGCTGTGACCCAAGGAGTTCCCCCCCCCCACGTCCCTACTTGAGAGGACCGCCGAGGGCCCTACCTCGATCCAAGAAGAGCTCCATTTTCCCATGCTCAGCTCCAGATGAGAGACCCTTCCCCTGCTCCATCAGGAAAGTGTTTCTGGCACTCCCCTCTCATCCCAAGAGGAGGCAGTCACACCTAGCGAGTGCAGAGAAGCATCAGGTGTCGGGTCACATTTCCCCAAGTCCCCCAAATGACTAATCCACTCCAGATGAATCTGACTGTCCTGCACTGCCTAGACTGTCACCGCGAGGCTCGACTCTGGAACACTGGCCCGAATGATAGCCTGGGGTACCTCGAGCTTCAAGCCACTAATCACTGTATCTGCTCGACATGGACCCGGACACTGTGGCTGCAGTTTGGGAGGTAAGCGGCTGTGTACATCCGCAGACGAGACGAAGCCTGACTCCCCTATGGGGTCTCCAGTGAAACCCCAAGACCTATGTCAGCATGGGCGAGGCAAGCACAGGCTCTGGCCTCAGCACCAGACGAGGACTGAGGACCCGGAGACGTCTCAGGAGGAATCCCCACAGGTGCCTTGCAACTCGCATGAAGGTTGGCCTCTCCTGAGGCCACAGCGGAGGGTCCCTGGGCTCCACGTCATAACTCTAGAGGAAAAAGCCACAACTCGTGAAAAACCAGAAGCTTCTCCCCTGCAGGGAGGGTGAGTCCCTTATCTGCTGCAGCATCTCGTGGAAATTACCCCTTCCCTCTTGGACCTTGAAAGACTCCTTTATACCCTTGTTGTGACCAAGGAAGTTCCACCCCACAACTGTCCCCACTGGAGAGGAACACCGAGGGTCCCGCCGCGACTCAAGAGGAGCCTCGTTTTCCCCTGCTGAGCTCCAGATGAAGGGCATTTTCCTGCTCCATCGGGAAAAGATTACTGACGCTCCCCTCGCATCCCAAGAGGTGACCTTGCATCAGGAGAATAAGGAGGAGCCTCAGGTGTCTGATCACCACTCACGAAGTTTTCCAAATGCCTCGTCCACTCCCGATGAACATGACTACCCTGCACTGTCTCGACTGTCACCCCGAGGCTCCACTCCCAACACACTGGCAGGTGAGACAGCCCTGGAGTACCTCGATGGCAAGCCACAGATCCCTGTGTCCACTTTACGGGAAGCCGGACACTGCCGCTGCAGTTGGGGAAGAAAGAGGCCGTGCAAGTCTCCAGGCGAGAAGAAGACTTACTCCCCTGTGGGGGCTCCAGTCTATCCTCAAGACATATGAAAGCGTGAGCGAGGAAATCTCAGGTTCATCCTCAGCACCAGAGGAGGACTGAGGACCTGGCGATGACTGGGGAGGAATCCCCAGAGGCGCCTTACAACTCGCAAGGAGAATGGCCTCTCCTGAGGATACAGGTGTGGGTCCCTGGGGTCCCCAACGTAACTCGAGAGCACCCCGCCAAAACTCGAGAAAAACTGGAAGCTTCTCCCCTGCAGGCGTGGTGTGGCGCTTGTCCGCAACGGCATCTCAGGAGAATTCAACCCATCTCTCATGGACCTCGAAAGGCTCCTTCACACCCTTGCTGTGACCCAAGAGTTCCCTGCCCCACCCGTCCTCACTCCAGAGGAACCCCAACGTTCCTGACTAGACTCAAGAGGAGTCCCGCTTTCCCCTGCTGAGCTCCAGATGAGGGGCCCTTTCACTGCTCCATCGGGAAAGGTTTCGCAGTGTTTACCTCGCATCCCAAGAGGAGGTGCTCGCACCTGGAAAGTCTGGAGGAGTCTCACAAGTTGGGTCACATTTCCCCAAGACGCCCAAATGATTCGTCCACTTCAGATGAACCTGACTACCCTGCACTGTCTCGACTGGAAACCCAAGGCTCGACTCCAGCACAGTGGCACGTGTGACAGCCCTAGGTTACCTCGAGTGCAAGCCATAGATCCCTGTATCCCCTCGACAGGGACCCGGACACTGTTACTACAATTGGGAAGGAAAGCGACTGTCCATGTCTCCAGTCGAGACGAGGCCTGACTCCTTTCTGCTGTCTCCAGAGAAAGCCCAATACAAATGTCAGCATGGGCGAGGCAATCTCAGGCTGCTGCTTCAGCACCAGAAGGGGACTGAGGACTTGGTGCCACTGGGGAGGAATCCCCAGATGTGCCTCGCCCCTCAAAGGGAGACTGGCCTATCTTGGGGCCACAGGTGTGGATCCCTGTGGTCCCCGTCATAACTCGAGGGGACCCCGTCGCTACTGGAGAAAAACCAGAAGCTTCACCCTTGTAGGCGAAGTGAGGTCCTTGTCCACTGTGCCGTCCCAGGGGAAATCACCTATTCCATCTTGGACCTCAAAATGTTATTTCACACCCTTGCTGTGACTCAAGAAGTTCCCCGCCCCACACGTCCCCACTAAAGAGGACTGCCAAGGGTCCCAACGCGACTCAAGAGGAGCTCCATTTTCCCATGCTCAGATCCAGATGAGGGGCTCTTTCCCTGCTCCATTGGGAAAGGTTTTCAAGTACTCTTCTCACATCCCAAGAGGTGGCCTCGCATCAGGAGTGTCGGGAAGAACCTCAGGTGTCTGACCCCCACTCCCCAAGATCCACAAATTCCTGGTGCACTCCAGATGAACATGACTGCCCTGCCCTGTCTGGAATGTCACCCCGAGGCTCGACTCCCAACACACTGGCACTTGAGACAGCCCTGGGGTACCTCGATGGCAAGCCACAGATCCCTGTGTCCGCTTTATGGGGAGCCAGACACTGCCGCTACAGTTGGGAAAGAAAGAGTCCGTCAAGTCTCCAGTCAAGACGAGGCCTGACTCCCCTCTGGGGGCTCCAGGGGAAGGCCAATACAAATGTCAGCACGGGCGAGGCAATTTCAGGCTGTAGCCTCACTATCAGAAAGGGACTGAGGACTTGGTGCCACTGGGGAGGAATCCCCAGATATGCCTCGCCCCTCGCACGGAGACTGGCCTATCCTGAGGCCACAGGGGCGGATCCCTGTGGTCCCCGTCGTAACTCCAGAGGTCCCCGCCTCAACTCGAGAAAAACCAGAAGCTTCTCCTCTGCAGACTTGGTGTGTCCTTGTCTGCAACGGCATCTAAGGGGAATTCACTGCGTCCCTCATGGACCTCGAAAGGCTCCTTCACACCGTTGCTGTGACCCAAGATGTTCTCCGCCTCATCCATCCCCACTCGAGAGGAATCCCAAGGATCCCGCCAAGATTAAAGAGGAGCCCCGTTTTACCCTGCTGAGCTCCAGATGATGGGCCCTCTCCCTGCTCCATTGGGAAACGTTTCGTGGTGTGCCCCTCGCATCCCAAGAGGAGGTGATGGCACCTGGAAAGTCGGGAGGAGTCTCACAGGTTGGGCCACTATTCCCCAAGACCCCCAAATGCCTCGTCCACTTCAGATGAACCTGACTGCCCTGCACTGCCTTGACTGGAACCCCGAGGCTCGACTCTGGCACACTGGCACTTGTGACATCCCTAGGGTACCTCGAGCGCAAGCCATAGATCCCTGTATCCCCTCCACAGGGACCCGGACACTGTTACTGCAGTTTGGAAGATAAGCGGCCATGCACATCTCCAGTAGAGTTGAGGCCTGACTCCACTCTGTGGTCTCCAGGAGAAGCCCAATACAAATGTCAGCAAGGGCGAGGCAATCTCAGGCTGTAGCCTCAGCACCAGAAGGGGACAGAAGACTTGGCGCCACTGGGGCGGAATCCCCATATGTGCTTCGCCACTCGCATGGAGATGGGCCTTACCTGGGGCCACAGGGGTGGATCCCTGTGATCTCCATCGTAACTCGAGAGAACTCCACCACAACTCGAGAAAAACCAGAAGCTTCGCCCTTGCAGATGGAGAGAGGCCCATGTCCACTGCGGCGTGGCGGGGGAAATCACCCGTTCCCTCTTGGACCTCAAAATGCTCTTTCACACCCTTACTCTGACCCAAGAAGTTCCCCGCCCCACACGTTCCCACTCGAGAGAAACCCCACCGCGACTCAAGAGGAGCTCCATTTTCCCATGCTCAGCTCTAGATGAGGGGCCGTTTGCCTACTCCATCAGGAAAGGATTCCCCGCTCGCCCCTGGCATCCCAAGAGGTGGCACTCACACCAGGCGAGTCCAGAGAAGCCTCAGGCGTCGGGTCACATTTCCGCAAGACACCCAAATGCCTAGTCCACTCCAGATGAATCTGACTTTCCTGCACTGCCTCGATTGTCACCCCGAGACTTGACTCTGGCACACTGGCACGTGTGATAGCCCTGAGGTACCTCACGTCAAGCCACTATTCCCTGTATCCGCTCGACAGGGACCCGGACACAGTTGATGCATTTGGGAAGGTAAGGGGCTGTGCACGTCCCCAAGCGAGACGAGGCCTGACTCCCCTATGGGGGCTCCAGGGGAAACCCAATACCTATGTCAACATGGGCCAGGCAAGCACAGGCTCTGGACTCAGAACCAGACGAGCACTAAGGAAACTGCAACGTCTCGTGATGTATCCCCAAAGAGGCCCCGCAACTCGAGAGGAGATTGGCCTCTCCTGAGGCCATAGGGACGGGTCCCTGGGGTCCTCGTCGTAACTCGGAAGGACAGCGCCGCAACTCGAGAAAAACCAGAAGCTTCTCCCCTACAGAGAAGGTGAGTCCCTTGTCCACTGCAGAATCTCGGGGGAAATCACCCCTTGCCTTTGAATCTCGAAAGGTGCCTTCATACCCTTGTTGTGACCTAGGAAGTTCCCCACTCCAACCATCCCCACTTGAGAGGAACCCCAAGGGTCCTGCCGAGAGTCAAGAGGAGACCCATTTTCCCTGCTGAGCTCCACATGAGGGGCCATTTTCTGCTCCATCGAGAACGGTTTTCTGGTGCTCCCCTCGCATCTCAAGAAGTGGCTTCACATTAGGAGAGTCGAGAGGAGCCTCAGGTGTCCGACCACCACTCCCCAAGATCCCCAAATACCTAGTCTACTCCAGATGAACATGACTGTCCTGCATTGTCTCGATTGTCACCCCGAGTCCCGACTTCCAAAACACTGGCACGTGAGACAGCCCTGGAGTACCTGGATGGAAAGCCACATATCCCTGTGTCCACTTTACAGGGAGCTGCACACTGCCATTGCAGTTGGGGAAGAAAGACGCCGTGCAAGTGTCCAGGCGAGAAGAGGCCTGACTCCCCTGTGGTGGCTCCAGCAAACCTCAAGACCTATGAATGCATGAGCGAGGAAATCTCAGGTTCCAACCTCAGCACCAGACAAGGACTGAGGACTCCTCGATGACTGGGGAGGAACACCCAGAGGCGTGTCACAACTCGCACTGAGAATGGCCTCTCCTGAGGCGCGGGTCCCTGGAGTCCCCGTTGTAACTGGAGAGGACCCCGCCAAAACTCGAGAAAAAACAGAAGCTTCTTGTTTTACTTATTCTCACCTTCTTCTTCTTGTTGTTCTTCTTGTTCTTCTTCTTATCACTATCTCTTCTTCTTCTCACCTTCTTCTTCTCACCTTCCTATTCATCATCTTCTTCTTTTCACCTTCTTCTTCTCAACTTCTTCAACTTCTTTTTCTCACCTTCTTCTTCTTCTCACCATCTTCTTCTTCTCACCCTCTTCTTCATCTTCTTCTTCTCACCTTCTTCTACTTCCAAGCTTCTCCTCTTCTTCTTCTCATCTTTTTATTCTTCTTCTTTGAACCTTCTTCATCTTCTTTTTTTTTCTCACCTTGTTCTTCTTCTTCTTCTTCTCACCTCCTCCTTCTTCTTCTTTTCTCACATTCCTTTTCTTCTTCTTCTCGCCTTCTTTTTCTTCTTCTCACGTTCTGCTTCTTCTACAATTCTTCTACTTCTTCTTCTCACCGTCTTCTTCAACTTCTCCTCACCTTCTTCTTCTTCTTCTCACCTTCTTCTGCTTCTTCTTCTCACCTTCTTTTAGTTCTCACCTTCTTCTTCTTCTTTTTCTCACCTCCTTCTTCTTCTTCTCAACTTCTTCTCACTTTCTTCTTCTTCTGCTTAACTTCTTCTTCTTCTCACCTTCTATTTATTCTTCTTCTCACCTTCTTTTTTTATTCTGAATTTCTTCTTCTTCTCACCACTTTTTGTTATTCTTCTTATCACCTTCTTCTTCTTCTGCTTCTAACCTTCTTCTTCCTCTTCTCATGTTCTTCTTCTTCTCACGTATTCTTCTTCGTCTAACCATCTTCTTCTTTTTCTCACCTCCTCCTTCTTCTCACCTTCTTCTTCTTCTTACTTTTCTACTTCTGACATTCTTCTTCTTCTCCTCACCTTCTTCTTCT